>CP139509.1:239888766-239998792 GCA_021014915.2 Artemisia tridentata subsp. tridentata | reverse complement strand
TAGCAGGTGACTTCCGCCCTACGGTTGTTGGGTAGTGCTGCTTGAGCAGTGGCTAGAGGTCTGTGAGAGGATTGATGAAACACTTAGGATGTTACTCCTTTAAAATATGTTTATGATACTTTGAGTGTATGTAGTTAAGTATGCGGAATCTACTTAACCACACTTAGAAGAATGTTGGTTTGATTAATGGAACAGTAATGCTTTGTATTGGACAATGAACACAGAAAGTTAACACCAAACGATTCAATATTATTGCTTGAATAATACGAGTGATCTAGCTATCACTAGGGTTACAAAGACCTTGAATCCTAACAAAACTCTATGACTGATATATATATATATATATATATATATATATATATATATATATATATATATATATATATAATATATATATATATATATATATATATATATATATATATATATCGTATAACCTAGGATCTCCTTTTATAGACTTAAGGAGTCCTTTACAAGATAAGTATTCTACCGTATAATGCTAACTAAATAAGATATACACAAAATCCTTTCCATACTTATCCTTAATACAAACATATATCCATGCAACAGTACCTTCTGTTATACTAACAGTACTAACCTAGCAGTTTGTACTGTTAGTTATATCTCAACAGTCTTCATTATTACACCAGCAGTTTGTATTGTTAGTTTATTCTTCAGCAGTACTAACTTCAGAACATTTAATTTCCAACAATCCTCCACTAAACTTGTGATTTATCCCAAATCATCAAGTTTCTTCTGAATTAAATGAGGATTGTGAGGTTCTTCCAAACACTACCTTCTGACCTTTGTATCTTCAAATTGCTAATAGATTTTTCTTATCAACTCTCTAGCCATTTCTGAGTATTTAGATACTTCAAGTCTAGTACTTATAAATACATATAAAGTTCCTTTTCTCAGTGGATAAACTTTTTCTACTAGCATGTAGACTTGTACTCCTGCTTTTGTAGCAACCTGATGAACACCACATCTATCAAATAACTTCCAAGTAGTAGACAGATCATGAGCTTGAAATCTCCACAATGAATCAGTAGCATCTGGCTCATATAGTCTTTTCAACTCAACCTATAACTCCTTATCCTTATCATCTGTAGGATCAGCAAATCTAAACCTTTCTTGAACTAAGCTCCACAGCTTATCCAAATCTTCTCTGTCAAAGGTTCTTATCAAGTCTTCAAAGAATTTGTACACTTCAGACTTTCCTCCTACCCTGATGATCTTCCACCCCTTGATCCTTCCATTAGTATATACTTCCCAGTCAATAATTGGATGCTTGGCTTGGAGTGGATCAATGTTGAGAGTTTCTGGTACTACCACCATCATTCCTTGCATCTGTTCATCAGTCAATGTTATCTTTTCTTTCTCTGCTTCTTCCTCTGCAGGCTCTTCCTGTACTGATTCTTCCTCAATTATTTGTTTCTTGGCTTCTTCAGACTCCAATAATTATGCACCTCTTTTCACACCTTTACTAGGCTCAGTCTCAATAATTGCACTATTATCTTTTAAATGCCTCTGAATTCTAGCATAAGCTTCAAAGTAAGCCGTCTCAATTTTTTCATTAGACATTCCTTTGAAGTAACTTTCCTTCCAGTAATCTTGATGTTTTAAGAAGTTCTTCATAAACCTTAACTGTTCACTTCTTGAAGGGACCTTTTTCTTGTAAACTTTCTTTTTACTCTGCTTCTTTCTGATCTCCTCCAATAAGTCATTAATAGCTGAATTTTGTTCTTCTGGAGTATACTTTAATCTTTCTTCTGCTTGTAACTCTTCAGCCATCTTCTTATCAGCAAGGATCTGAGCAGCTCTTTCTTCTTCTTCTGTCTGAAACTTTCTTTCAACCATATATGCAACCAATCTTGCTTCTTCAGCTAATCTTTCTTCCTCAGCAACCCTTTCCAACTCTTCTTCATGAAACTTCTGGGCAAGTTCTTCATCAAGTGCTAACTGAGTCTGTTCCTTCTTGGACAACTTTTTAGAAGGAGGTTCTTGCTCTGTTATTATAGCTTTTTCCTTATCTGCCCTTGATAATCTTGGTTTCCTTGAATAAACTGCACTGGCGGTACCTTGATATCCAACATCAATCAAACTCTAAAGACTAGCAGTACCTTGAACACTAGCAGTACCTTCTTCAAACCCACTAGTACCTTCATCCATCTGAGCAGTATCATAATCCATCTGATCTACTTGCCTCCCCTGAGTGTCATACTCTTCATGCACCAAAGAAACATCTGGATCTTGATCAATTTGGGCAATCTTCCTCCCCTGTTTGGAAGACTCCTCACCATCATCTGAATTTAGACCCTTGGATGAACTAGAAGAACTTGTTGAAATCACCATCTTTGCTGATCTTTTGCCTTTAAGTTTCTTGACTGTGGTTTCCAATTTCTTCACTTTGAGAACCAACTAGGTGTAGACAACCCCAAAATTCTTCTTATGACTTTTAAGCTCATCTTCCAATGTGGTCAACCTCTCAGACAATTTGGTACAAGTTTCCATCAATTCCTTTAGTTTCAGACTGCCCTTAACACTTCCTGATGTGTTACCTTCAGGGAGAGGTGAATCATGGGGCATAGACTCATAATCCATCATATGATGGGATTCTGAGCCACCTTGAGTTTCCATGTGGCTAGGGATTCCACCAGAAGTACTAGGTACTGCTGGTGTTGCCATGGATTGGGTCTTATCAATGTTACTTCTGTCCTGCCCAGCTTCTAAGCCAGAGACAGTAGAAGTAGCCCTTTCCATTCTGACATTGTCAGCCTCATCTGCTACACTTGTGGGAGTAGGAACTCTATGCTCAGGAACATCAGAGTCCTGTCTGTATTCAGTCCTATGTGTTGATGAAGATGGTTGTGAAGATGAGTTTTCTGATGTTGTAGGTGTGTGATGGGAGGCAAATGGGCTTGTTGCTCCTTCACCCTGAGCTTGTATCATAGTATCAAAAAGTGGTACTGCTTCCCCACCATACCCTCTTGAAGCTATTTTCATATTGCTAAAGAGTTTTTGAGTAAGCTTTGGGGTTGGATAAACTGTTTTGTGTGGAAACAATTGATGTTCGTTCAAAATAGATTGGATGAACCTTGGGTACATCAAAAATTTTGATTTACTGTCAACATTCTTAACCATACCTTCAAAAATAAGTTTTGAAAAATTGAAAATTCTTTCAGTAGCCAAGCAAATGAGAGCAGTAGCAATATTACTACTGAACGGTTCCCATGGGGTTTTCTTGGGGCTAAGACAGTGAAGGATGGTGTGAATAAAAAATCTCCATTGAGGGGCAAAACGACTCTTTTGAAAAGTTCAAGCTTTAGATTTGGTGTTGTAACCCATCCTGGATAAGTTTTCAAAAATTTCTGTGTTTGGCATAGCACTAATACCATTGTCATCACTCAGATGGAGATGCCTCCTGAGGGATGATTCAGCAAGAGTGATGGATTTGCCATCCACTTTAGCATTAATCTCTTTGTCACCATTTTCAAAGGTTTTGACAGTAGCAGATTGCCAAAACTGTTTGATGTGAGTAACATAGATAGTGGGATTTAAAAGTAAAGAATACCTTATATAAGAGTTATTTAAGAAATCCACTATCTGATGAAAAGTTGTGTCATCCTCTACTTTTTTCAAATAAGCAACTTGATTGTGTTTGTCAGCAAAGGATAAAGAAGCCATTTTATTTTCAATAAAAAGTGATTTGACTGGTGGGAATAGTGTAAATTTAGGGTAGAAAGTAGAAGAAGAAAATGAATTGAGATATTATTAAAAGCTTGTTAGGGTTTCTATTGGACCGACTTGAGGAAAAAGGTTAACTTTTGATTTAAGATAAGGTTAATATAATAGAATAAAAGTTAAAATATCCAAATAGGAAAACCCTGGAAACAAGGAATTGTAGCAGTAAAAACCTCAACTGACTTTCAACGGCTAGTTTCAAAAAGCTGTTATTTCGCACCAGTACTAACGTCTATTCAGCAGTACAAACTATGCCTACCAGTACTAACTTTAAGCCTGGCTGTACAAACTTTTTAGAAAAATTTGACTCAGCAGTATGAACTTGATTTTAATGAAAAACCATACTGCTAACAACCTTTTTGAAGGGATTAAGTGTAATGACAGACACTTAATCAAGATTTCGGTTTAAAGCAACCTCTGGTTGTGTGAGAACCAATGTTTTTAGTTAGAAATAACTGTGTGTGAACAGATAAACTCATTCAAAGAGCTTCTTGACAGGGTTTCCAGCTCGTGGCAGTTGTTGCCTCTAACACAAGTGTTAGATTCACGTTTGCTCGTTGTTCTTTCTATCAGATGTCCTTAGACTAACTCATTATACTAATAAAAGTATAAAATGATAGAAAGTGAGTTAAGTCAGTTACTATCTGACTAACTAAGCCATCAATTCAATACAAATAATCATAATGAGGTCTTAGGAAAGAAGTTTTAAAGAATTAATTAACTTAGGTATAAACCTTTGTTAATGAATTCCCAAACTCTGTCCATCATTAACCTATTATGTCAGTAACATGAACCACCAACTTCTACTCACCCAATGCACTTGTAAATCCTTTGTGCTTAATCTCCATACCTGTAATTGTTAGTCCAAAACCAAGAAAACAAAGTGCAAAGCACTTGCCTCATAACAGTATAAACATATGACTAACAGTATTAACACAACAGTCCAAATTTGTACTAACAGTACAAACTTTACAATACCAGTACTAATTGACAAACCTAGCAGTACAAATCCAATTTAAGTACAAAAACACACAGTTTGAAAATTTTAAGGGTTAAGCATTCCAATACTTGCTACCAAGTATTGAAACCTTCCTACATCAAAGGCTTTTGTGAGAAGATCTGTAAAGTTTTGATCAGAATCAATTTTAACCATTTGTATTAACTTTTTGTCATTGCAGTCTAGAATGATGCCTAATTTCTATGTGTTTTGTTTTAGAATGTTGCACTGGATTTTTAATTATACAATTGTACTGCTAATGTCAACATATATCACAGTGTTCATGAAATTATACCCATAGTCAAGTAGTTAATTTTGAATCCAAAGCACTTGACCACAACAACTTACAGTAGCTACATATTCAGCTTTAGTTGTTGAAGTTGCCACAATTGCCTGCTTCTTCCACTGCCATAATATAAGTCTGCATCCAAGGAATTGACATCCACCAGTTGTTGATTTTCTGTCCAGGCTCGCACCAGCATAATCACTATCTGAATAGGCCACCAAGTCAAAAGGTGATTCCCTAGGATACCACAAACCCAACTTAGGTTAACCTTTAAGATATCTAAAGATCCTTTTGACAGCTGTTAAGTGAGAAACCTTAGGAGTCACTTGGACCCTTGCACAAGCACAAACAGCAAACATGATATATGGTCTTGATGATGTAAGATACATCAGGGACCCTATCATTGATCTGTATGTGTGTACATCTACACTCTCTCCATCTGCATCTTTAAGTAGAGGTTTCTCAGGATCAATTGGTGTGCTTGCCACTTTAGAATCAGCAAACTGAAACTTCCTTAGAATCTCTGCTACATATTTATCCTGACTGATAAATATGCCTACATTTGATTGCTTTACTTGCAGACCCAAGAATAAAGTGAGTTCCCCTATGGAACTCATCTTAAACTTATCATGCATAAGTCTCTCAAACTCTACACACATTTCCTTCCTTGTAGATCTAAAGATAATATCATCTACATACACCTGTACCAGCAAGATATCCTTCTTGTGCTTCTTGATGAATAATGTCTGATCAATCTTGCCTCTTTGGAATCCATTCTCTAGCAAATAGGAAGCCAAAGTCTCATACCATGCCCTTGGTGCTTGATGTAGTCCATAAAGAGCCTTTACAACCTTGTACACCTTATCAGGATGTTCTGGATCAACAAAACCTGGAGGTTGTGAGACATACACCTCCTCTTCAATAGTACCATACAAGAAGGCACTCTTGACATCCATTTGATAAACTGTGAAGCCCATGAATGAAGCATAGGCCAAGAATAGTCTAATGGCTTCAATCCTTGCTACTGGTGCAAAAACTTCTTTATAGTCTATACCCTCTTCTTGTGTGTATCCCTGGGCTACAAGTCTAGCTTTGTTTCTGACTACAATGCCCCTTTTATCCCTTTTGTTCCTAAAAACCCATTTGGTGCCGATTACCCTCATACCCTTGGGTAAATCCACTAGTACCCAAACCTTCTGAATCTTGAATTGGAGAAGCTCCTCTTGCATTGCTTCTACCCAGATTGAATCTTCTAAGGCTTTGAGAACATTTTTGGGTTCAGTTTGTGAGAGGAAACACACAAATAAACAAGTGTTGGCATCTTTATGCTGCTTTGCTGCATAAACAGTATTAAGAAACCCTTGTTGGTCTGAAGTCATAAGTTGTTTCCTTGTCTTCACTCCAGATTGCATATCACCAATTACATTGTCCAAAGAGTGAGCTTTGTGAATCCTTGTGTGTGGTGTAGTGAGAACTACATATGTAGGTGGTAGGTTGTTGAAATCCACCTCATCGTCTAAGAAATCAGCAGTATTAACATCTGATGGGCCAGCAGTATGAATATTTGGCCTAGCAGTATCAACATTTGGCTTAGTAGTATCAAGTTGGGGCTTAGCAGTACAATCATCATTAGTACTGTTAACTTGATTTTCTTGTTCCTCAGTTCCATCTACATTGTTTTCACCTTCAATCCCTTCCTTAGCTTCATCAGTAGAAGGTTCACCATTCATTGAAGTTGAATCCACACTTGTCCATATTGGCATCAATACATGATCTTGATCTTTCTCCTTACCCAAGCCTGCTTCATTTGTTGCATCATCAGCTTCTGAACCTGCAAAATCATTAGAAAAGGTTCCTGCAACAACTAACACATAATTCATTGATTAGGTTTGAGTCTCAAGATCAAACAGCCATTTTGGTCCTTCACCTGCAACATTAGTTTTATTTTCTAAAAATTCAACATGCAGGTTTTCCTCAACTTTCCTAGTTCTTGTGTTATTTACTCTAAAGGCTTTGCTATTAAGTGAGTATCCAACCAAGAATCCTTCATCTGCTTTACCATCAAATTTGCCTAGATGGTCTAAGGTATTCAGAATGGTCACATGACACCCAAAAGGTCTAAGAAATCCTAATGCAGGAGTTATACCTCTAAAAAGCTCATATGGTGTCTTGTTGTGAGGTTTAACTACCAAAACCCTGTCCTGCACATAGCAAGCAGTATTAACTGCTTCAGCCCAAAAAGTGATAGGCAACTTAGAGTCAGCTAACATGGTTCTAGCAGCTTCTATCAGTGTCCTATTTCTCCTCTCAGCAACTCCATTCTGCTGAGGAGTTCTAGTAACACTAAACTCTCTTCTAATACATTTTTCTTTGCAAAACTCATCCATAACTCTATTTTTGAATTCTGTCCCATTGTCACATCTAATGACTTTTACTTTCTTATCCACTAGGTTTTCTATCTCAGTAATAAATGTTTTAAGAATACTAGGTGTCTCATCCTTAGAACCTAAAAAGAAAACCCATGTAAACCTACTATAGTCATCAGTAATCACAAGACATTAACTTTTATGCATAATACTACTAACAGAAGTAGGGCCAAATAAGTCCATATGTAGCATAAACAAAGGTTGATCAATAGAGTTGAAAATCTTGGGCTTACAAGAAGCCTTGTGTTGTTTGCCCTTGAGACAAGCAACACAAGTTTGGTCATTTTCAAATCTTGTCTGAGGTAAGCCTCTTACCAAACCATCCTTAACAATTTTATTAATGGTTTTAAAATTAATGTGACCAAGTCTTCTATGCCATAACATAGATTCATCCAATATGGCCTTTGCAACAAGACAAGTAAGATCCTCTTTAGGAACAATCTTCTTCATATCAATACTGTACATGTTGCCCTTTCTTGGAACTTGGAGTAATACCTGACTTTCATCAGGTAACTTAAAGTCTGGAGAAAGCACAAGACATTCAGTGTCAGTAAAAAGAACCTTGTTCTTTTTGTCACACATTTGTGAGACACAAAATAGGTTATACTTAAGCTCTTGAACAAAGTACACATCTTCAAAATCCAATTTACCGGCTTTAAGAGTACCTTTACCAGTAATTCTTCCTCCTATTCCTCCCCCAAAGGTAACATATCCTCCATCCAATGGTTGAAATTCTGAAAGATAGGACATGTTGCCTGTCATGTGCCTGGAACACCCACTGTCTGCATAACCTTGATCTTAATCATCTTCTTGTGAATGTCCCTGCACATGAAATAAGGAAATTAGTTTCCTTGGGGTACCCAAGCCATTACTGACTTGGGTTTGCCTCGTGCATCAATATAGTTAAATCTTTTCAAAATAGTTGATGCACCATTGGACTGGATTGGTCTCCAAATACAACATGCTGAGGCCTTTACAGCATTAGCCCTTTGATCCCTAGCAGTGTTTTTAAAGTTGCCAGTACTAACTGCTTGTTTAGCAGTATTAACGGCTGGCTTTGCAGTTGTAGCCTTTGGTTTCCAAATTTGTTTTTGTACCACTGCTTTCTTTTGAAAGGGCCTGTTAGTAGTTGTTGGTGCATAATTGAAAGCTGTTTTTGCACCTTTAACTGATAGTCTAGGGTAAACAGTCTTAAAGGGTCTGGCAGTACTAACTGCTGTTCTAGCAGTATGAGTTGGTTTTGGGCCAGACTTCAATAAAAGTGATCTGGGTGTCATTCTAGCAGTATTAGAGTGAGTTTTAGGCTTAGTTCTTTTCACCCTATGGTGTGAGTACCCAGTTACCCTTTTGTTGCAAAAAGCTTCAAGGTGGTCAAATCTACCACAAGAGTAACAAGCCTTTTTATACAGGACAAAGTCATCACCTAGTTGGTGAGACTTGAGGTTATTCCAGTTCCTCTGGTTACCTCTTGGCTTGTCTGTGCATCTATACATCTCACAATACCTAACTGTCTTCCTAATTGGTTTAACATTTGAATTAGGCCTAACAGTTTCATTCTTGACCTCCTTAGTAACACTTGGTCCTTCTACCTTAACTATATCAGGTTTAACCACAACCTGATCTTCCTCATCATCGTCAGATGTCCAGTCCTTAATGGTTGGAGCATCTGAATTCCTACCAGAGGACTCCTTGTCCTCAGTGAGTGAAGTTTCACTTGCACTCTCAAAGGGTTCACTGACTTCTACAGTGTAACACCCCAACCCAATAAGGGTAAAGATGTCACACTAATGGTTTCACATCAGATCAAAACAAAGCAAACATTTCAAGTAATACAGAAATTCTCAAAGGTTACAAATGAAATTCTGAAATTTACATGGTTACAACGGAAACAAAACTAAACACTAAGTCTGCAAAAGCAACTCCTTCTAATGGTCTCTACTTCAGAACACTATCAAAGTCTTCTAAGTCCAAAAGTCTCTTCACTCATACCCAAACCCGTCATCCTGCTTATTACCTGCCGCACACGAAAAGAAAACGTGCGGCTGAGCTTAAAAAGCTCAGTGAACAGATACATATACAAAGCAAAGAATAACGAAACAGAAATATAATATGGGCAATGGGAATGTCATAAGGTATAAAAGAAATAAATGGATAATAAGAGAAGAGTAGGATAGTCATCTACCACGAGCCCACACTCAAAGTCATAATCTCAAAGTCATAAGCTCAAAGTCATAATCTCACAATCAGAGGGGATACCTCTTAGGCAACCATATAATATGAGGGGTGTCCTCATGTATCATAATAGTGGAGTGATCAGCTCCCAGAAATGTGAAAGGCGTGTATTGCATACAAGCACCAGTCACCTCAAAGTCATACTCAAAGTCATACTCAAATTCACAAACAAACCTAGGATTGCAATCCATACGCCCCAAACTCAAAGTCATAATCTCAAAGTCATAATGGCCATAGCAGATAATATAAAAGGGACGGTGTGAGAAATCACTCCCCCACACGGGAGTCATGCCAGTGGTGCATCACAGACATGGCCAGGTTACCTTCCTGGCTAGGAAAATCACAAAATGGCTCGGGTATCAAACTAAGAGTCAGGTCTCAAAGTCATCACAAAAGGTCATATATCAAAAGGTGCATCTCAAAGTCATATCAAAAGTAATATCAAAGGTTCACTCAAAGGGAACATAGCAATGGCTTGGGAAATCTTAACTGAATCATAACTCAAAATCAATGTATAGAATATCAGAACCCTTACTGAAAAAGGGCAGAGTATCTGTACCTTATGACGAAAGCACAAACAGAAATAAACACAGGATATGGAAACAGCTCAGAGTCTCTCCTTCTTCACACCTAAAGGAGTAGAAGGGGATTACAAATCATTCTTAATTAATTGCTTTTCCATTTTAAGTAACTTTCTATTTTTAGCAGGTTTCCATATTTAGCAAGTTTCCATAATTAGAAAGTTTCCTTATTTAGTAAGTTTCCATAATTAGCAGTATTCAAAATATAACTTAGGTTAAGTCATTAATTAGGTTATTATGGAAATCACATTCATTTTAAATAAGTTATATAAGTTTAAGGTTAAATATGACAAGTTTTCATAACTTAGGGTTCAAAATGTAATTATACCAAAGATGGAGATTTAAAGTGAAAATATCATAAGTAGTTCATTCAAATCCTTAGGTTATCCAGAATTACATAATTAGCCCTTTAGTTTATACAATTTACACTTTATACCCTTTTAGTTACATAATTTACATTTTAACCCTCATAACATTTATTATTTCACATTAAACCTTTAGTTTGCCAATATTACACAAAGTACCCTTAAATTTATATGTTGTACGAATCACACCATCAAGTTTATAAGAATTACACCACAAGTCCATCAAGTTACAAAGTTTACAAATTAAACCCTTAATTTACATTTTCTAACTTTAATTATCAATAATTACACATTAGGCCTTTAAACCACCAAAATTACACATTATCCCCTGAATATAATTTATTACTCAAATCCACCTTAACTTTCCAGAAATTACATATTTAGTCCCTCTATTTAATTATTTTACAATTCTAATAACACGTTAATTAATTAACCAAAATAACCCTTTTAAATACAAAATTAACACATGAGGCCCTCCTTTTATATTTTATATGAATTCCAGCAGATCTAACATAATTTACAAAATGGTCCCATGAGTTTTAAAAATTACAAAACACACCCTTAACTTTAATTAATTCAATCGGTTTAACATTTTATTATCCAAATCAAAACCCTAACTTTTCTAATCATCATCTCATCATTATCACATCATTAAATCACATTAAATTTCCAGATCCAAACACATAAACCCTAGGTCGAACATGTTCTTGGTGTTTCAAATAATTTTTCCTTTTATTTCCTTTTTAGCCGATTATAAACAATATTCAACAACAAGGGTTTTAGGCTTCCACAATTCAAATGAACATTTTTGTGATGATATATGATGATCATAGATGCCGCGAGAAATAACAACCTGGCCCAGAAAATTCGTATGCAAGCATTTGAGATTTAATTCGATTTCTAGGGTTTTATACACAATAATTCCATACGATTTATATATGATGCATGGCCTGTTTTTCTCATTTTTCCCACGTTAGATATGATCATTAGAAGTCTAGAAAAATACCAGATCGAATTTAGGACGAGTGGAAAAGGCTGTACGAATTTGTGTCACTCGCTAGAACCCTTCGACACCAAATAAATCACCACAACCAAAGATGCGACCAAACCACCTTGGAATCATTTTTTACAGAGTGTATAACATATGAGGATCATGAGAAAAATGTAAAACGAATTTTATAGAGATCGAACGAATTGTTTGTGAAAATACCTTACGATTGGATTTTAGAGACAAGAAAATGGCTAGCGATCAAACGAAGGCTTCCCACGACCTAAACCAAATTTTCTTAGCTTCCTTAGATCATGCAAAATACCAGAAAAATAAGCTTTGCACTCCAGAAATTCGAATGAGCCAAGGAGAGAATTATTTGTGTGTTTTTGATCTTGTCGGCAATGTATTAGGGTTTGTTAGGATTTTTATTGACTATAATGGGATTAGGCCGAATGAGGGGGGGAAATGGGCTGGAAAAATGGGATTTTAGGATCCAAATCAATTATGCATAGTTACCTTACTTATTTTGCATTTAAAGTGTTTAAATTCTAATTATAAAATTTTATTAATAATCATAATTGTATATAAATATCCATTCGGTTTCTTAAGGGCATTTTGGTCCTTTTGTACTTTGTAAAAATGTTTATCGGAGTTGCCAAAATTACTTGGTAGCATAACTTGTCCATTTCCAGAAGTTCGGGATTGATTCGGTACTTTATAAACCTTTTATTAAATTTTTAAATTCATAGGGGCATTTTTGTCTTTTACCATGCTTTCAAATTTTTGGGTTTTACAACTCTTCCCCTCTAACAGAAAAATTTCGTCCTCGAAATTTGAAGTCGCAAAGTTAAACGAAGTCGTAGCAAGTTGCAAACGATCAACAAAACATTCTCACGCTCGAGCAGGTTCTTCCAAACCAAGTATTTTCTCATGACTCAATCTTGCCGATCCAATAATTTCGGTTTCCTCAAAAAGACATAACGCTCAGGATTCGCATCAAAAGAATGATATACCAAACGTAATAGATGATAAACGTATCTCATCAGAAGGGGTTCAGGGAAGACGTAGGATTGACGGATTTTCGTCTGTGGAATAGAAATAGTCAACTCAGATGAAAACGTATCGAATTGTAGCGAACATGGGAGTAGTATATGAGTTCAAAACTCTTCAGATTCTCAAATAGTCTCGGCTTCAGTATAACCTTTCATAGGTGTTCTCATAAACAAACAGGTCTTGCTCCTCAAAATCAAAGCCTCAATCAACTCACAGCAGGTCATAATGAAACATAATCAACGGATGCGAAACGTACATATAGCAAAATGTAGGTGTACTTTTCAATAGTAACAGATCGGATCCATACTGACAGAAAACAGACGGTAGAAAGTTCTACAACAGAACCCAAGATTCTTATCGGAAGTACAGAGGTCAACAAACGCGTGTCGAGTATCCAAACGTATCCAGTCGTATAACGATGAAAGCAGATTAAACGCATAGGTAGAATGAACCTAAAGTCTCATTAATCACGGATAATCCAACAGAGATCAAATTCTAACTTCTTTGGTACTCCCCAAGATATCCTATGCCCACAACAAGTGCACGTTATATGATGTAAGTATTATCACGTTGGCCAGACGTCATAATACTGGCATCATATAAATATGCCCTCATGATGGTCATACTTTATCTCAAATCGTAATCAAAACCACCTATCTTAATCCACCTAGTACTTCTACAGTCTCAGAGGTCAACAAAAACGAATGCCATAGTCAAGAGAGAAAACAAAACTATTCGCAAGAGTATCAAAATCCCAGATTGTCTAGCAGAAGTGGGGTACGCCGTCACAAGCATCATATCTTCCACAAGTCGCCAAAATCTCTCAAAACAAGGTCATCACCGAATCATACGAAAGGTAAACACGAACAGAAGTGCTTCTAGGGAACTTAAATCATAAGAGGAACTTGATACTAGATAACGAAACTTAAGAGGGTCAACGGAAATGAAAGTTAGTCGCCAAACTTCTGCCTTCATAGAATCAATTATTCCAAGTATAGAGGGTCTGTTTCAAATATCCGCTTATTCAACACATCTAATCTCTTCAAGTCCGGTTGATCTGTCTTCGGCTGTCCATCATTCGGAAAGTGAAATCAAAATCGGGAACTTGTGTCTGATTCGTCGAGCCTCCTGCAGTTCTTCTTGTAATGTGATGGGGTATTGTGGAGTCCTGGCACGATCTTTAAATCTCTCCATCATCTAGTCTGCTTCCGCTCTCAATTCATCTTAGTACCACCAAGATGAATAGGGAAGTGCGACTGCATGTATTCATCAGCTCTGGGTTCGCCATCTTGACTAAAATTCTCCTTCTGCATCGCCAACACTTCTGTCTTGTAATGTACGTCTTCTCTCTTCAGGGTAGCCACCGTTGTTGTCAATTCCAGGTCATGCAGTGAAGTAATGCTTCTAGTCGTCTCAACAAGTATCCATCTCCCAGAATGCACAAATGATCGTCAATTTCTAAGAAGGTGTAAAGGAAAGATTTTCATGCTCTTCTTCGTTTCTGAACGTACTATTAAGTCATACAATGACCATATGCCCAGTACTCATGAGAAACTATCATCTATCAAATCCACTAAGATCGTCAGAGTTTTAGCTAACACTATTAGCGTTACTAACCGTCATAGCAGTCGTTTATGAATACGGAAGGCGATTTCAAAAATAAGATCAATTCCTCAGAAAGGAAACTTCGCGCCCTGAAATTAAACAAAACACATAGTCGTTCCAGAGTGGAGGAATATTGGCTCCCAACAGTAATACGGTTCAGCTTCCATACATATCTCCAGTTACCATCCTTCTTTATCGCGAACGAAACTAAAACATGCCCAGAAGATACACTTAAGTAAACTCACTTCTTGGTCTTCGGTTGCTGCCCCTCCCGGTTGCTCCAGTCGATTGTATGATCTGAAAGACATCTTCGTTTAGTGACTAGAGTTCCCTCGGTATCATGTCAAATCTTACTTCATACTCCGGTGGAAAAACTTGATGGTCCAACAGGGATTATGTTCAAGAAGTTCAGGGTGCCAAATAACGTTCAATACAAGGTTCATGTTCAGAAAACTCAAGGTGCCAAAAGGCTTCTACGATGAGGTTTATTCATTGGTGTACGAAATGGTTTCTAGGAAAACTTCATAACCGTGAAAGTAACACACGCGTCTCCAGAGTAATAGAGATAGCAAAGGGTTTGACAATTGGTAATCGTAGTCGGAAGTTTCAAATTGTTGCAAACGTTAAAGGTGAGACATAGAAGGGAAATTGTCCATACTTGAATGCTCAAACAGCCGATTCCTTGTCAGGAAAAATTGAAGTTAACTATCCCAAGATAGATGGATCACATACCAAATCGTCCTCATTAAAAGTGAGAGGGAAAACATTCTTATCCTCGAGGTTACACATCACAAGGCTTCTTATAAGGACAGAGATGGGCGAAACGAAATTGAATAGTGTCGGAAGATTCATAGGTATTTATCAAAAGGAAAAGACATATAACAAAACATATATAGTACTTCATCGCCATGGAGGTTCTCAGAATGCCCGAATAGGCATCAAGGTGATTAACGAAAGGATCAGAGTGCAACGTGGGTCTTTATCAAAATGATTAACAAAAGAAAATATGAGGATAAGGATCAAATAATGTCAGGCAATTATTATGAAATTTCTCAATGCCTTCCAAATTTAATCAGGTTCGAATCTTAGGTGGTGCAAAACATAAGCTTTCGCTTTCCAAAGTGATATCAGCAGGATCTAACCAAAAGTAAGGCACGAATCAGAGTGATGCGGAATTAAAGATACTTAAACAAATGTCTTATAATCTACCCATTCCTTACTGGTCAAAACTTAGGTTCCTATGGGAAGATCCTAATGCAAATTTTCAAAGGTTATCTTACGAGCGCCTACAGGGAAAGCTTAGTGGTCCTAACTTACACAGGTCAAGGGTAAATGTATTACGAGTCGCAGCCTGTCTCTCTGATACCATAATTGTAACACCCCAACCCAATAAGGGTAAAGATGTCACACTAATGGTTTCACATCAGATCAAAACAAAGCATACATTTCAAGTAATACAGAAATTCTCAAAGGTTACAAATGAAATTCTGAAATTTACATGGTTACAACGGAAACAAAACTAAACACTAAGTCTGCAAAAGCAACTCCTTCTAATGGTCTCTACTTCAGAACACTATCAAAGTCTTCTAAGTCCAAAAGTCTCTTCACTCATACCCAAACCCGTCGTCCTGCTTATTACCTGCCGCACACGAAAAGAAAACGTGCGGCTGAGCTTAAAAAGCTCAGTGAACAGATACATATACAAAGCAAAGAATAACGAAACAGAAATATAATATGGGCAATGGGAATGTCATAAGGTATAAAAGAAATAAATGGATAATAAGAGAAGAGTAGGATAGTCATCTACCACGAGCCCACACTCAAAGTCATAATCTCAAAGTCATAAGCTCAAAGTCATAATCTCACAATCAGAGGGGATACCTCTTAGGCAACCAGATAATATGAGGGGTGTCCTCATGTATCATAATAGTGGAGTGATCAGCTCCCAGAAATGTGAAAGGCGTGTATTGCACACAAGCACCAGTCACCTCAAAGTCATACTCAAAGTCATACTCAAATTCACAAACAAACCTAGGATTGCAATCCATACGCCCCAAACTCAAAGTCATAATCTCAAAGTCATAATGGCCATAGCAGATAATATAAAAGGGACGGTGTGAGAAATCACTCCCCCACACGGGAGTCATGCCAGTGGTGCATCACAGACATGGCCAGGTTACCTTCCTGGCTAGGAAAATCAAAAGTAATATCAAAGGTTCACTCAAAGGGAACATAGCAGTGGCTTGGGAAAACTTAACTGAATCATAGCTCAAAATCAATGTATAGAATATCAGAACCCTTACTGAAAAAGGGCAGAGTATCTGTACCTTATGACGAAAGCACAAACAGAAATAAACACAGGATATGGAAACAGCTCAAAGTCTCTCCTTCTTCACACCTAAAGGAGTAGAAGGGAATTACAAATCATTCTTAATTAATTGCCTTTCCATTTTAAGTAACTTTCTATTTTTAGCAGGTTTCCATATTTAGCAAGTTTCCATAATTAGAAAGTTTCCTTATTTAGTAAGTTTCCATAATTAGCAGTATTTAAAATATAACTTAGGTTAAGTCATTAATTAGGTTATTATGGAAATCACATTCATTTTAAATAAGTTATATAAGTTTAAGGTTAAATATGACAAGTTTTCATAACTTAGGGTTCAAAATGTAATTATACCAAAGATGGAGATTTAAAGTGAAAATATCATAAGTAGTTCATTCAAATCCTTAGGTTATCCAGAATTACATAATTAGCCCTTTAGTTTATACAATTTACACTTTATACCCTTTTAGTTACATAATTTACATTTTAACCCTCATAACATTTATTATTTCACATTAAACCTTTAGTTTGCCAATATTACACAAAGTACCCTTAAATTTATATGTTGTACGAATCACACCATCAAGGTTATAAGAATTACACCACAAGTCCATCAAGTTACAAAGTTTACAAATTAAACCCTTAATTTACATTTTCTAACTTTAATTATCAATAATTACACATTAGGCCTTTAAACCACCAAAATTACACATTATCCCCTGAATATAATTTATTACTCAAATCCACCTTAACTTTCCAGAAATTACATATTTAGTCCCTCTATTTAATTATTTTACAATTCTAATAACACGTTAATTAATTAACCAAAATAACCCTTTTAAATACAAAATTAACACATGAGGCCCTCCTTTTATATTTTATATGAATTCCAGCAGATCTAACATAATTTACAAAATGGTCCCATGAGTTTTGAAAATTACAAAACACACCCTTAACTTTAATTAATTCAATCGGTTTAACATTTTATTATCCAAATCAAAACCCTAACTTTTCTAATAATCATCTCATCATTATCACATCATTAAATCACATTAAATTTCCAGATCCAAACACATAAACCCTAGGTCGAACATGTTCTTGGTGTTTCAAATAATTTTTCCTTTTATTTCCTTTTTAGCCGATTATAAACAATATTCAACAACAAGGGTTTTAGGCTTCCACAATTCAAATGACCATTTTTGTGATGATATATGATGATCATAGATGCCACAAGAAATAACAACCTGGCCCAGAAAATTCGTATGCAAGCATTTGAGATTTAATTCGATTTCTAGGGTTTTATACACAATAATTCCATACGATTTATATATGATGCATGGCCTGTTTTTCTCATTTTTCCCACATTAGATATGATCATTAGAAGTCTAGAAAAATACCAGATCGAATTTAGGACGAGTGGAAAAGGCTGTACAAATTTGTGTCACTCGCTAGAACCCTTCGACACCAAATAAATCACCACGACCAAAGATGCGACCAAACCACCTTGGAATCATTTTTCACAGAGTGTATAACATATGAGGATCATGAGAAAAATGTAAAACGAATTTTATAGAGATCGAACGAATTGTTTGTGAAAATACCTTACGATTGGATTTTAGAGACAAGAAAATGGCTAGCGATCAAACGAAGGCTTCCCACGACCTAAACCAAATTTTCTTAGCTTCCTTAGATCATGCACAATACCAGAAAAATAAGCTTTGCACTCCAGAAATTCGAATGAGCCAAGGAGAGAATTATTTGTGTGTTTTTGATCTTGTCGGCAATGTATTAGGGTTTGTTAGGATTTTTATTGACTATAATGGGATTAGGCCAAATGAGGGGGGGAAATGGGCTGGAAAAACGGGATTTTAGGATCCAAATCAATTATGCATAGTTACCTTACTTATTTTGCATTTAAAGTGTTTAAATTCTAATTATAAAATTTTATTAATAATCATAATTGTATATGAATATCCATTCGGTTTCTTAAGGGCATTTTGGTCCTTTTGTACTTTGTAAAAATGTTTATCGGAGTTGCCAAAATTACTTGGTAGCATAACTTGTCCATTTCCAGAAGTTCGGGATTGATTCGGTATTTTATAAACCTTTTATTAAAATTTTAAATTCATAGGGGCATTTTTGTCTTTTACCATGCTTTCAAATTTTTGGGTTTTACATACAGGCTTATCAACAACTACATTCTCTTTTGGCTTAAGACCATATTCTAACTTTGGTTGTTGAAATTCAGGCAAACCTGTATGTTCTAGGTCTATTCCTGGGGGTGCAGGAATTCCTCTGTGGGGAGGTGGAATAGTTTTATACCCCATTCCAGACTTAGCTTTGTTGATTAACTGACATTCAATTATTTTGTTTACACCCTTAGAGGCATATTCTAATGTTTCTACACTTAACTGAATGTTTTCATTAGCCTTTTTAATTCTATCCAACTCAGCTTTCAATAGACTAATTTCAGCATTTTTAAAAGACAAATCCCTTTTAAGAACTGCTATATCATCAGCAAAACTAGTCTCATTGTTCTTATAGTGCACTATTTGCTCCTCTAGGACTGCTAAACCTCTCTTATGATTTGACAAATTATAATTTATTTTGTTTAGTTCAATCCTTTGTTCATCATAGTGTTTCCTTAAAGTTTCTAATTCTTTAAGAGCAGTGCATGATTTAGAAAAACATTTAGCAGATTGTACCTCAGAGTCAGAGAAGGCCATAAGTGCCATCTCAGTAGGTGCTTCTTCATCTTCTGCCATAAAACTCCAATCAAATCCTAAGCCATCAATAGCCACCATTTCTTTTGAAGTTGGCTCAGTAATCTCCACAGCCTTGGTCTTGCTTCCATAACCCTTGTTCCTGCTATCCTGCTGCCTAGGTTTTCTGCATTCCCTTGAAAAGTGCCCCAACTTGTGGCAATTGTAGCATTCTATCCTTGATTTGTCAAAACCAGCAGTATCATTGCTGCTGATGGTGATCTTCTTTCCAGTTCTTTGGTAGAATTTCTTAGCCCTCATGCTAAGAAGAGAGATCTGCCATTTGAGGTCCATTTCCTCCAAATCATCATCATTGATTTCCTGGAGGTCTTCATGAGTTAGCATTGACCCATCATTCTGGCTTGTCAGGAAGGCACAACAGGTTTTCTTATCCAGAATACCAACAGTAATGCTTGATGAACTAGCAGTACTAACATTGGGGTTAGCAGTACTAACTCCCACAACAACCTTTACTTCTTCAACTGGACTTGAGTTACTAGGAGATGACACAAAGGCCATGTTCCCAGTGCTTGAACTATTTCTTCTAGCTTTCTTCACATCCTGCTCAACAATCTTGAAGTTGCTGTATAAGTCCATCAGGCTCATTGTATCAATGTCTGGCTTGTTCTTCTAGACCACCACATGCATAGCCCACTCTGCAGGTAAACTCCTCAAGAACTTGGAGTTCAGATCTTCCTGAGGTATATCCACACCAAGAACAGCAAGTTGGCTAACAACCTTTTGAAGCCTGTTGAACATGTGATCCAAAGATTCATTGCTGGTTGCAGTGAAGTTCTCAAAGTTCTGCTTTAGAAGAGTCTTCTGTGTCTTCTTGGTGGCTTCATTCCCACCATATCTAGCAATGATTGCCTCAAACAAGGTCTTAGCATCCTTGAACTTGCTGAAATTCAATAGTTGATCATTTGGAATGGTCATCATCAGCAAGCTTATGGCTTTGAGATCATTCTTCTTCTGAAGCCTGTCTTCTGTAGTCACTGGAGAGGTCTGCACAACTGTCTCTACCTTGCCATCAACTGTTGTTGTAGAAGTTGAAGGCTTGAAAGAGTTTCCTTCTTCAATGATTTCCCAGAGTGCATAGTCTTGCACCTGGAAGTACTGTTCTATTCGCAGCCTCCACATATCAAATTCATTCTGCTTGAGCATTGGCAATTTAGCAGCCATGTTTGTTTGGGTAGTCTCCATGTCCATTACTTCTTCTAAATCAATAGTATCAACCTGGGTCTGATACCAATTGTGAAGTTATAATTAAACAACTTCGTGGATCGTTTAGAGCAAGTGGGATAAACAATAATAATGAATAAGAACAATACGCAGCGGAATAACAAAACTATCATTATTATTGCTACAAGAATTCTTCGTCATCATCTCCTAACAACTATTAACAACACAAACAGCCCCAATGCTACGTGATCAAGTGTAGCACGGTTACACTCTAACAGGGATCAAAGATCCTTGAGGCTTAACCAAACAAGAAACCCTAGGCGTCTAACACAAGACCTACACCTAGGTTTACACACACACACACCTTTAATGGAGTTACATCTTGACTCCTGTACATAATAATGAATGCCCCATTCGTCTTTATATAATAGAAGATTAGGGTTACAAAGACTTTAAATAATACATATTAGGTCCTTTATCTTTGTCTTCATAAATCTCCTTCATCTTTCATGTTTTGTCAATATCAACTCAAAATATAATTCCCAACAATCTTCCCCTAGTTGATAATGACAAAACCATATATGAAAGATGTCGTCTTCCATGCATATCATCAAGGATCTTCAAGTTGCAATCTTCAAAATATTCTTCCCCTTTTTGTCATCATCAATTAGGGGACAAAAGTATGCAACCTTGATCTTCATAACCACGAACTAGTACCTTATATCCAATTTAGTCATCCAATGTCTTGAATCGCCCTCCATGAATGAACACCAAAACGCTTTCTTTTATTAATGAACCCAAGACAGAAAAATCTCAAATCTTCAGTAAAAATACCAACGAGCAATCATAAAAACCTTCACCTCGATGTAGCACATAAATGGTTAATCATTTAAACAATAAGCTTCCCCTGAAACCCATATGTTAACCATTTGAAAGAACTTGTCGAATAACTAACCACCACAGCAACGAACACCATGTAGTACCATCCATGAACGATCATAGCAGCATGAATACTAATAAAAAATGACTACAATAGAACTCGAAACCAAGCAGTAGTAATCAATAAAGAATAGTTCTTTAACTGGAATCTTCAATTCTGTAGGCTTTATGTAATGATGAAGAAAACTAACCATTACCAATTCGATGCTGAAGTAGAATAAACTAACCTTGTGTCTTATGTCTTGTACTAAAACTGACTTCGAACGTATACTTAACGTATAGGGAGATCGCAATCTCTTGACAATAATCACTGAGCACAATAACGTAACTCCTTCAAGTGTTTTGTCAATTCGTAGTCACTTGAACGAACGAACAAGTTACCTCCTGCGAAAAAGGTATGATAAAACACAACCTTGAAAAATTCCACTTCATCGTCAAATAAGCAACAAATAATCCTCTTCGCCAATAAGAACAAATAAATTCGAGCCATAAATCTTTAACGAACATAAACCAAAATCTAAAAATCTAAGCTCCTGTGTGTGTGTGTCTTCCCCTGTGTGTGTGTGTTGGAACCAGCTGTTCCAAATCAAGTACATCTTCCCCTTACTTTCGTAATCGTATGCTCACCAAATAAAAACAAATGCATTTTAATGGAACGTTGCATATAAGAGAAAAGAATATCACATGCAATAATGAAATCCATTCAGTATCTAGCCACTACCGACCCATGATCATGATATAATTGCTCGACATTGCCTCTTCACATAAATGAATTTCCATGCACCTATTATCTTCAACCGTCCCATGTATATGTGAATGTGTTTAAAAGAGAACAGATCACCGTGCAAGGGATATGACAACATCCATCGAATTAAATCTGTTTCTTCACCGTCCCATGATCTAATGTTTAAATAGATCAAAGCCATTATCTTCAATGTGATTCAGAATGCATGCAAAATAAAAGAATCTTCCAATCTTGACAATGCATGCACATCGACCCATAATAGATTATAAAAAGATTGGGAATATAAAATATTGTCAAGCCATCATAGCATTCATGGACACCAACCAGTAACATGCAAAAAAACCTTCATTGCTCCTTATATACCTGTCACCGTCCCACGATGCATGGAATTGGCCAATCACATATGACATATGATCAGGACAAATGAGAAACCAAAACTTGTTCTAGTCGACTCATAACTTCAAACTTATATCGAACACAAGCAGTACAAAAAGGGTCTTCGAGAAGTACAAATTTACTTCGCCAACAGTACAAACTTTGAAGGGCAGTACTAACGCATTCCGCGAGCAGTACTAATGAACCTTGATAGCAGTACAAATGAAGAAATTCGACAAGCAGTACCAATAGTCGAGTAGCAGTACCAAAAGCTTCATCAAGTAGCAGTACAAACGAGGATATATACGAGCAAGCAATACTAACTATGATATAACCATCCATACTTCAACCACCGTGAACACAGCAATATAAATAACCAATTTAGGGTTTTCAAAACCCTAATATTGAGAACATCTGGTAAACCACTTGATGATGTACCCTCCGAACGGGTCGAAGGACTCCCCTTCGAACCTGTACGAAGCCTTCTCTTCGGAGGCCCAGGTCAATCTTCACCCAAAGCACTCATAGTATCTAACCTTTGTCGAGGTTCAGAACCTGGCCTCCGTCACGGTTCGGAGCCTGGCCTCCGTTACTGTTCGGTGCCTGGTCTCTGTTAACGTTCGGAGCCTGGCCTCCTTCAACGTTCGGAGCCTAGCCTCCATCAACGTTCGAAGCCTGGCCTCCATCAACATTCAGAGCCTGGCCTCCGTCACGGTTCGGAGTCTGGCCTCCGTCACTGTTCGGAGCCTCACCTCCGACAAGGTCCGAAGCCTAAAGGTCACTGGTCAAACAGAACTGGTCAAAGAAGATCTGGTCAATAGCCATGATTTCAGCCATGATCTCTGTAACTGCCATGACCTCCGTAACTGCCTCCACACACCCTCTGTAACTGCTCCGTCAGATTATTATGCCTATAAATAAGGAAGTCATCAAAGAGGTATGTAACCTAACTTAACCCAGGAGAGATCATCTTCTCCACCTCAATACTTTCATGACATAATCACCATGACTGATTCTCACACCAGAGGCGGTTCGTGGGGCCTCCGTCAACGTTCGGAGCCTGGCCTCCGTCAACGTGGGGAGCCTTAAGCCCTTCGGGGTATCCTCTACGAATGAGCAAGAAAGGAGAACAATCTTGACCTGGTCACACCCACGTCTCCTCTTCCCTTAGGCTTTCCCGCCAAGGTAGAGATCGTGGGCCACAAAGCCCTAGCAGTTACCACAAATCATGGGACGCCCCCATGATCTCTGAAGTAAGTGCAACCACCCTCTAAGGCCTATTTCTCCCCTATAAATAGCTTAGACGGGCCATAACCAAGGTATGTTATCTGATGTTAACTGAATGTCAACTGAAGTTAACTTCACTCTCTCAATTTACGACCTACATTACCATCACACATACTTACTCGCACGCCGGAGGTGGTTCGCAGGGCCCAACCCCTGCGCAATCACTTAACGTAGTGTCTTCGTATTTCTTATTTTCAGGTTAAGAACAAGCTTGGCGTAATCTCAACACCCCATTATTCCTTTGATCACCATCGAAGGCTTGGTTGTGCAACTATTTGTTCAATCAGTGGCGCCATCCGTGGGACTCGCAACAATAAGTCTCGTTATTTCCAAGCTTATAACCAATTGGAACTACTTTCACTATACATCCGGTATGGATCAAGGAAGAGAAGATACTTCCCCACCGGGTTTCTCGACCTTAGCACCAATACCAATCAACGACTCCAATAACCTTCCCCCAATAACCGCTTCCACGTTCACCACACGTTCTCACCCAGAAGTAACACCCAACCATCATGCTTCGACATCAGCCAATCCAGAGCCTATCCTTAGCCCAACCTTTGTCGAAACCAATCACAAAGCGTTGGAATCCTTCTTAAGGGCTCACAAAAGGCAAGTTAGGAATGCGGAGATGCGAAGGGAGTTGGAATACTCAAGTGACGAATTTGTAACGAAAGGGATAGCGTGTAGCATGTTTTTTGAGTCGAAAGCAATATATACTCGTACGTATATATCACTTTCGACTGGGGGCTTGATGATGTACCCTCCGAACGGGTCGAAGGACTCCCCTTCGAACCTGTACGAAGCCTTCTCTTCGAAGGCCCAGGTCAATCTTCACCCAAAGCACTCATAGTATCTAACCTTTGTCGAGGTTCAGAACCTGGCCTCCGTCACGGTTCGGAGCCTGGCCTCCGTTACTGTTCGGAGCCTGGTCTCTGTTAACGTTCGGAGCCTGGCCTCCTTCAACGTTCGGAGCCTAGCCTCCATCAACGTTCGAAGCCTGGCCTCCGTCAACGTTCAGAGCCTGGCCTCCGTCACGGTTCGGAGTCTGGCCTCCGTCACTGTTCGGAGCCTCACCTCCGACAAGGTCCGAAGCCTAAAGGTCACTGGTCAAACAGAACTGGTCAAAGAAGATCTGGTCAATAGCCATGATTTTAGCCATGATCTCTGTAACTGCCATGACCTCTGTAACTGCCTCCACACACCCTCTGTAACTGCTCCGTCAGATTATTATGCCTATAAATAAGGAAGTCATCAAAGAGGTATGTAACCTAACTTAACCCAGGAGAGATCATCTTCTCCACCTCAATACTTTCATGACATAATCACCATGACTGATTCTCACACCAGAGGCGGTTCGTGGGGCCTCCGTCAACGTTCGGAGCCTGGCCTCCGTCAACGTGGGGAGCCTTAAGCCCTTCGGGGTATCCTCTACGAATGAGCAAGAAAGGAGAACAATCTTGACCTGGTCACACCCACGTCTCCTCTTCCCTTAGGCTTTCCCGCCAAGGTAGAGATCGTGGGCCACAAAGCCCTAGCGGTTACCACAAATCATGGGACGCCCCCATGATCTCTGAAGTAAGTGCAACCAACCTCTAAGGCCTATTTCTCCCCTATAAATAGCTTAGACGGGCCATAACCAAGGTATGTTATCTGATGTTAACTGAATGTCAACTGAAGTTAACTTCACTCTCTCAATTTACGACCTACATTACCATCACACATACTTACTCGCACGCCGGAGGTGGTTCGCAGGGCCCAACCCCTGCGCAATCACTTAACGTAGTGTCTTCGTATTTCTTATTTTTAGGTTAAAAACAAGCTTGGCGTAATCTCAACACCCCATTATTCCTTTGATCACCATCGAAGGCTTGGTTGTGCAACTATTTGTTCAATCACCACTCATCATCCAATACGAAAAAGTAACGATAGCCAAGGAATTTGAACCAAGAGATACCATTCTAGGGTTTTGAAAAACCCTAAACACCATCAGTTACTCGAACCAATAATCTCTATGAACAAAGCAATTAAATCCGGTCCAAACCTGCTTTCGAAACCGTATAATAGACACCAAACAACCAATAACCAACTTCCATGATGAATTAATAAGAATAGAACCAAATTCAGGAAATTGATTCAAGAAAACCCTAAAAATTCGAAATTCACATACTCCTCTGCAGCAGTTTTCAAAAATTCATACCTGACGATCTAGAACTCAGATTAAAGATCCCTCTAGTGAAATTGTACCTTGGTATATGAAGAATCTCCAGTAAAAATTTTAGCCCGATCCAACGGTTAACGAAGGAGTTATCGTCCTTTGAAAACAGCCCTGCAGTGAGTTATGAAAATTAAACTAGTTACGAATTTTTCTTGTTTTCTTCGATCTTCGACAAACCAAACCTTGTTGAATCCCATGATCCCCAGCCAACCTGTCTCTGATACCACTTGAGAGGACCTGCAATTCTTGGCCAAATGACCCACTCTCTGGCAGTTGTGACACTTAACCGTGCACTGGCCTTTGTGGTGTAGCTTACAGTGGTTGCACAGAGGTGCATTCCTATCATACCCTTTCCTCTCACTTGATCCTGCTTTGTAAGCCTTTGCCACTTCCTGCCTTTTGTTTTGAGAGTTACTGTTGTTGCCCTTTGAATGGTTTTCCCACTTTCTCTTGTTGTCAATACTCTTTTCTGGGACATCCTCCAATTCCTGATCCATCAACTTGTTGGTATTTCCATGGTCTCATGGAGATCTGCAGCCCTTGAGGTAGTCACATCTCCTCTTATGGACTTTGGCAAACCTCCGACATACCTCTCAAGCAATCGCGTTTCAGTCTGAACCATTTCAGGACATAGCAAAGCCAGTTCCTGGAATCTCTGGTTGTAAGCGGCCATGTTGTTATTTTGCACCTTCAAGTTCCAAAACTCTACCTCCAACTTCTTGACCTCATTACGTGGGCAATACTTCATGAGCACTAACTCCTTGAAGTCATCCCACGACGTAGCATAAGCAAAATGCATGTTGGCAGATTTCATGTAGTTGTTCCACCAAGTCAAAGCGGTATCCAAGAAAGTCAAAGATGAATATTTGACCCTGTCGTCATCGTTACAACCACTGATGCGAAACACAGTTTCCAGCTTTTCAATCCACCTAGTCAGGCCAACGGCTCCCTCTATTCCTCCGAAACCTCCAACCATGATCTTTTGGAATTCAGAGTAAGTGCAGCCATGGCTGTTGGTCACTGGCCTTGACGTTCCGGCCACACGATCATTGACAAGCTGGTGGTTGAGTTGTTTGTGGCTGCGAGTGCGGCGGCCACACGATCATTGACAAGCTGATCTAGCGTTGCTTGGTTCACCACAGGTAGGTTTTCCACGACCCTGGTTGGGGCGGCGTTCTCAGCATTTCTGCCTTGTGCGGCTCTTGCCGGGGTGGCATTCTCAGCAGTCCTGCCTCGCACTGCTCTTGCTGGGGCAGGTGTGTCAGCAGTTCATCCTCGTGTGACTCTGGTTGACTTTCGCTTGGGTGCCATTTATCTGCATCACAAGAAGATGACGATAAATGAGATCTCGATTATAGAGTGAAGGTGTCACATGAGTATATGAACATCACAGACAGAATGCAAGAATAAAGTCAACCACAGAGGAAACCAATAATCGATCAGCACCTCGAGCTCTCCTCAACATCCCATGAATCCTAGTCTGGCCTCTGCCCAAACCGATAGCCCTAAATTCCAAATCCTTGAGCTCCCTACCATGTGACTTCTCCAGTGCCTCTAATCTGGCTCTTAGGCCAATCATCACACGTCTGTCGGCAAACATCTCCTCAAACAGTACACATGCAGCTCTGTCAACTGTCCCAATCCGCCTCTCAACACTTTGAATGCGGTCAGGCTGCTCCAACCTCTCAATCTGATCTGAGTGCACATCGAGCAAACTGGCATGGTTCTCCAACTGAATTCATACCTGCTCCATGACAGTAGGCTCCTCGTACTCAGCTGGTGAGACTGGTAGAAGCGGAGAAAACCACGGGTGATAGAAGCGGAGAAGGTATCGGAGATGGAGGTGGCACGAACGAAGGAGATGATGGAGTGTACTCCGGACTAGCAGGACGTACACCCGTGCTAGTATCACAAGTAATGTCAATCCACTCGGTATCACTCAAATCCTGTATCTGGGCAGCCCTGGAGCTCTGCCCTACCTCAAATACCCCCTGTACATCCTCCATGATGCCCTTTCCATCCCGTAGCATCATCACCTGATCTAGATCCATCGGTACCCCTCTGTCCCTGTCAACACACGCACAACAGAAGCGTGCTCGACGGGTGCTGTCACTGCTGGTATGGGCTCTACCTGAACCTGCACTGGATCCTCATACTCATCAGAGTAAGACTGAATAGACCTCCGCAATCTCTGACGGGGAGGAGAATGATCTGGAGATGACATAGGTGACTGAGATGATGGTGAAGCAGAGGTACCCGTGTAACCATAACGGGTTCTCCGGAGTGGTGAGGATAGTACAGATGATAGCTGGATGCGACGTCCATGGATTCTACTATAAGAAGCCCGACGTCTGGTGGGTGGGGTAGTCTGAGTATGCTGGGTGAGGGTGTAAAGCTGAGCTGGAGATGAACGGTGACCTTTGGCATAGCAGGGTAGGTATGGTAAGGTAGATGCTGGAGTGGTGTGTGTAGGCTGAGTAGCTGCTCTGACAACCTCCATCAACGGGTCATCCGGAAATGGAACTGGTTGTCGAAGCGGGGAAGTGTGTCCAGCAGCAAGTACCTCATCACGAACATCGGAAGGAAGAGACAATGTCTGTGACAAATATGGTGTGGCATGTGTAAGTATATAGAAAATACTTATATCATATATGTTAAGTAAAATACTCAAACAACATAGTATAAAACTTAATCATATAAAGCAAATAGCGATCAAATCATGGCAAGCTAGGCAGGCATGCATCTGGCGGTCATAAGAAAACATTTTTCATAAATTGGTTATAGTTTAGGGTTTTTATACACCTAGTTCTCTATAACCTAGGCTCTGAATACCAATCTGTAACACCCCCAAAATCTAGATTTGCGGAAGCATAGATGTTTAAGTGCTACTAAATCGATAATAACAACAAAAAGATATAGAGAACGGATTAAAAATCCGTTTTAAAATAGTTTACATTTCCAAAGTTAAATGTCATACATCAAGTTCAATCCAATTAAAATAAAACCCATTTAATATGACTATCCCAAATCAGAGTTTAACGCATGAGCAAAAACATTTCTAAAAATTATGACCAATGCCATGCCCTGCCTTCAATGAATACAATCTCAAACACCTGAGAAAAACATGCTAAAAGTCAGCTAACGCTGGTGAGTTCATAGGTTTAAAGTAAATAAGCACATATGGACCATAGCAAATAATTCAGCAAGCACACTCTAACTGTATGCTAACACTAAGCTCATCCAACCGAAACTAGACAAACAATATGCCAAGCTGGCATAGCAAACAAGGGTGTCCGCGAGTGTTAATCCTAGACACTTAGCAAAATCTGACATGGTATACGTTCGCGTTGACCTGCCGTGCCAACCGAACGGGGGAGTCACCCCAATAGATCTATTTATATCATACGCGCTACCCAGCAGGAATTGACGGCTGAAGATAGTGGGCGCAATGGGATTCAAATAAACTTAGGTTATCCGCATACAAGTGTGTATAAAAAAAACAAAGTTCAATTTGGTCAATGAAAACAGTTTTGCATGTTTCTCACCCCAAGGTTTATAAAACAATACGCATAAAAATGGGGCTATAAACTCACCTTAATAATAATAGCAATCTGCTAGTCAACAAAAATATAGTGCAACCGCTCCGACACGCGACCTAGATCAGTATGGTAAGTCTTAGCGAAATATTCGTGTTTTAAACGTTTTAACTCAATTGAAAGGTTTACGTGTGTCAAGTGATCGTGTATTTCTTGCTTGCATTGTGGTAAGGTACATTTCAAAATAGTTTATCGTACAAGACTCTTTGGTGATGGCTCATGGTGAAAATACGTGCAACGAAAACTTTTGTGCTTAGTGCTTTTCGTCGCAAAAATATATATATATATATATATATATATATATATATATATATATATATATTATATATATATATATATATATATATATATATATATATATATATATTATCGCATATTAAATAGGGTTTAATATTTAAACATTTAATTAATTAGGGCTTAATATTAATCAAATAGATATCGAAAAATTAATATGATAATGGTGATAGTGGGGTATTATTAAGAAAGCTGTTAGGAATATAAATATTCATGTGAAGACTCGGTCACCCCGAGTATCTGTTAGCATTAACTAGCTCGTAGGATTATTTATATAATTAGTAATAGTTTAGTTATTTTAGTATTCGTGGAGTGGGTCGGGTCTTTACCCACTGTCAGCTCACTCCACAGCCCACTAGGGGCAAATATATTAGTAACTCTAAATACCCCTCTCCACCTAGGGAGAGGGTTGGAACTTCTCAACCATTCAATACAATTTCTCTTCACTTTCTCTCTCTAGTTCCCAACTCACTTTCTCTCTCTAAATTTCTCTTAAACCGCCGGCCATATCCACCTTATTTGTGTGTTTGAATGTTATGAATATGTTACAAATGGTATCAAGAGCCATGGTTAGGTTCGTGTAAGAGCATATTCAGATTCGTGGGTGGATTTTTGGTTCTTTTTAGGTCGTATAAAATAGTGTGCTAAAATCCTTGTTTAATCTTTGTTTGTGGTTAAATCTGTTGAATACTTGTACTTTTGTGTTCATTGAACTGTTTCACATCTTCCTTGATAACATACAACTTGGTTAGTGTCGGTTTGTGGAAGATTTGAAGGATTTCTTGGCAGCGGTTTGGTGTTCGGAAGAGTTTTCATCATAGCGGTTTGACTCTCGGTAAAGGATTCTTAGCAGCGGTTTGTGCTATTTAGGTAATTATTGTTGGCGGTTTGGTCTAAATCTCTGATAGCGGTTTGGATTATAACCAAATTTGGAAAAGGACAAAACGTACTGAAAAGGACGGTTTGTCCATTTGTGGTAGCGGTTTGTCAGTTCTTGTCTCTAGCGGTTTGTCGTTTAGCAGCAGCGGTTTAACCTACAGCGGTTTAGATCGTAGCGGTTCAGGATTCAGCGGTTTAATCTTCAGAGGGTTGAGTCTTAGCGGTTCTGGTCTCAGCGGTTTAGCTCTCAGCGGTTTAGGTCTTAGCGGTTTGGTATTCTGGTACAGCGGTTTGATCGTAGCGATTTGTTTGGTATTTCTGCGGTTTGAGTATAGCGGTTTGATCTTGCGGTTTGACTAAAAGTTGACCTTTTACGTCAAAACTTCAAACGGCCATAATTTTTGAACCGTAACTCCGTTTTCAGCGAATTACCTGTCAAAACGACCGTGAGACCGAGGAGAAGGACACATTAAAAGAATTTATTCATTCAACCCAACTTTCGAAGCCTGAAAACGCTCCGAAATGAAGTTATTGAGGTTTTAAGTTTTCAAACCATAATTTCACCATAACAACTTGCGTCAACCAAACCAAATCAAATCTCATCATAACACATTCAAGTACTCAAATCACGGTTTATTCTTGATTCTTGTAAAATCCCGCGAAAGAATCTATTTCTCGGTTTAAATCATAGAATTGTAAAATCCCGTGCACGTTTACGTCATGTCTACTAACTCAGATTCTGCTATATCTGAGATACTCAGATTGTACAATATGATTGACAAACAAAAGATTCCCAAAGATGTACAACAGATAAACGTGTTTGAGTATGTTAGTGCCGATAGGAACTCTGTGTGCCTGAATTCTCAAGAGAAAGAGCTCCATCAGCCACAGACAAACGTTGTTGAGTCAGATACTACTATGAACAATGTGCAACATAGGAAACACAATGAAGCGTCGGCTGAACCTAGTGGGGTATCTTCTGTTATTAATGATGATAATGTGTTGCATGAACAAAAGATTCCCGACAAAGTACAACAGACAAACGTTGTTGAGTCAGATATTGCTAATATGGGAAATAGCGATGTTTTCCCACATGAACAATATGTGAAACACAACGAAGCGTCTGTTGTACCTAGATGTGCATCTTCTGTTCTAAATGATGATTATGTGCTGCATGAGAACACTTAATTTGTTCTTGATGACCCATTAACCACCCAACTTAACATCTATAAAGAACAAGTGGCCATATATGAACAACGTGCTAAATTTGAGTTAACTAAACGTGAGCAAGAAATGGATGGTCAGATGCGTACACTTATTTCTGAACGTAATCTAAGGGAAGAAAAATTGAAAATGGAGTTACATTCTTTACAAGTGAAACTTAAGCAAACTGTTCAGCTTAAACAAGTAATGCAAGAAAGTGTGAAAACACTAAAGCAAGATTTCAAAGAAAAAGAATCTAAACTCTTAAATGATTTTTCCAGACTTAAAACCTTAAAGAATAAGCTTGAAAATAAGTTGTACACGCAAGACCAATCTAGACAAACGGTTCAAATGCTTCAAATGCACAAAAAGTTGTGTGATAAGCATAGTGAGAGTAATGTAGGTGAACCTAAGTTAGCTATTCTTAAGAATGCTAAAATAGTCCAACCTGCCTTATATGATGCCAATGTGATGATTTTGCCTGGTCATGCCCCACCTGATGTTTCATCTTTAGAAGAGAGTGATGAAATAGATGCGAGAAAAAGAGAAAGGATGAATGAGAAAATGAAGGATCCCAAATGCATAGTCAATCGAATAATAGTCAGACCCCATGATTATTATGAGGAGAATTGATTGACTGTGTTTGCACCTCAAAAGAAGTTAACACCCGAACAAATATTTTGGTCTTTAGATATTGAAAAGAGAAAGGCCGAAGAGCTTGAAGCCAAAACTCCATCCCTTAGGAAAATTGCAGCTGCGAAGGTGTATCCTCCCAATACACCTAGACATTTGGTCCCTTTGACTCTTCCCACTGAATGTAAAACCTTATTTACCATATATGTACTTTGTCAACTATTTGCTGATTTTGATAAAACATGAAAGAAGAGAATTACACCAATAGGAATTACTGAGGGGGAAAGGGGTTTTCAACAGACAAAAAGGTGTTACTTAACTGAGGTCATTCCATTCTTTAAATTACTCAAGGAACAGTTTGAAGGATTACAAAACGCCCTTGAAACTGAAGTAAATGAGATGAAAGTAGTGTTTAAAGAAATGGAAAATGAGGTAGCTCAAAATGCGATAGAACTTAAGAGTCGTGAGATTGAGAGAAAGAATATTCTCATCGCCAATGAGAATTTGATTGCTAGATATATTGCACAGGATATATTTTATACTGCTACTGATGCTGCATTAACTGCCTGTCAATTTCATGAGTATTCTATTGCATTGAATGTTACCCAGAATCGTGTTGTTGAGCTTGAAGGGGAGAATTTGAAATTGCACGAAAAAATTCAAAATGATGACCATGATAACATGGTCAAGCGTTTTTCAAAACTAGAGGTTGATCATCTTAATTTGCAATTAAAATATCAACACTTAGAAGAAAGATGTAAACTATCAAATGCCAAGACATCTTTGGATGCTCCTGAATTTGATACATATTTTGAATTAAGCAAACGCGATGAAAAAATTCAAGCTCACACTAACACGATTCGACAATTGAGGGCCCAAATTGCCCAATTAAAATCAAACAAAAGTGATGTGTATGGCACCAATAAACCATCGTCTTTAGATTCTCAGAATTTTCACTATCAAGACACCATCAATAAGTTACACCATGAAATTGAGTGTTTTAGAGCTGAAAATTTAAAAGTCAAACAGCATTTCAAAGAGTTATATGATTCAATTAAAGTTACACGTAACAGTCACAATGAAAAGATAACTTTTTTGTTAAATGAAATCGAGAATCTAAAGAATCAGGTGAAAGGGAAAATGCCAATCATCACTGGTGATAATGTTGTTTCAAAGGTTTCTGCTTGTAGAAAATATGCATTTGATGTTGTGCCTATTCCGCCTCCCCTTAGGAACAATAGGTCTGTTCACCAAGTATATCTCAATCACCTTAAGGATAGCCTTGATACCTTACGTGAGATCGTAGAAGAGGATAGGATAGGGAAACCACTTGATTGTGCAGTTGTAGATGCCTGCTTCCTCACTAAACGATCTCAAGAACTTTTAGAATACGTCATTGGCACAGGTCCTAAGATAGATAACAAAAGAGATAGATTTGTTGCATCATCCTCTACAACTAAGAATAAGCATGTAACCTTTGAGGCACCTTTGGAAACTTCAGATCCCAACACATCAAAACATGTTCAACAACTGGAAGTGAAAAAGACTAATATTCCCATCAGTCATTCTACAAGAGTTAACAGTGACACTAAAGCTAGCGAGTCAAAACCTAGGAGAAATATAAAGAATTATAGGACTTCACCAGCTAAAAGTGTTCCTAAGAAGAAAGTAGAAGACCACATGAGGAACAATAAGTCAGATTTGAACAAAAGGAATCATAATTCAAATCCTAATTCACTTTGCAAAACATGTAATGATTGTCTAATTTTGGGTAATCATGACAAATGTGTTGAGAAATTTTTGAAGTCGTCCAACAAACCCCCAGTTAAGAAAGTTTGGAGAGCTAGACAAATTATCACTGTGGGCTTTCAGTGGAAGCCCACGGGCCGAATATTCACACTAGGCGATCATTGCCCTTTAACGAGGATTACCATGCCTAGAGTAGTGCCTGTTAAGGAATGGAAGCCAACTGGTAGAGTTATCCCTTTAGATACACAATGCCCTTTAACTAGGTCCATTGCATCTACTAGTGTTGCCCCCATTGTTAAAACCAAGGCACCTATGGTTTCAGTAGCTTCAGAGATTGTTTGCACTAACCAACTGGAACCCAACATACATTGGGGATCCGGCACTCCAAATGTTCTTCTTTCGTCTGTTTTCAAATGCAGGTCATACAAATCGTCCTTTGACATTTGGACTCAGGCTGCTCACAACATATGAGGGGAAACAACAATGACGTTTGAACACATTAGTTCAAGCCTCGTTCTTCAACGACCATGACGTCTGTTCACATCAGTTCAGGCCTCATTCTTCATTGACTATGACGTCTGTTCATATCAGTTCAGACCTCGTTCTTCATTGACTATGACGTCTGTTCACATCAGTTCAGGCCTCGTTCTTCATCGACAATGACGTTTGTTCATATCAGTTCAGGCCTCGTTCTTCATCGTCAATGACGTCTGTTCATATCAGTTTAGGCCTCGTTCTTCACTGACAATGACGTCTGTTCATATCAGTTCAGGCCTCGTTCTTCACTGACAATGACGTCTGTTCATATCAGTTCAGGCCTCGTTTTTCATCGACAATGATGTCTGTTCACATCAGTTCAGGCCTCGTTCTTCATCGAATATGACGTTTGAACACTGCAGTTCAAGCCTCGGGCCTCATTGTCAACATAATGGCGTCTGCTGACATCTCATCAGGCCCCGTTCATCAAAGAAAAGAAAGGTGTACGCTTGAGTGCGCTTTATCTTCGGAAGAAGAGAAATCTTCTTGTTTCTGACTATTCTCATCAACAAGCTTCATACTTGCTCCATACTCGTTCAGTCATCAAGTGGATCTACTTTCATTAGATTGGACGTTTATTCACTCGATCAAAAATGGCAACTACAAATGCAATTTTTGAGGGGGAGAAGTGTGAACAGTGGATCAACCTCATATACACTTGTTCAATCAAAAATGGCATTCTCATATGCAATTTTTGAGGGGGAGAAGTGTGAACAAGTGGATCGACGTACATTTGATTGTTTGTTCACTCACTTGTTGGGCATCTAATTGTGACTATGGAGTTGATCGGGTATCACTTAGTTGAGGTTGAAGTTGACTTTCTCAAAGGCGTGATCTTATTCTATCTTGAAGTCGGGGTTGGTTGGATGCATGACTTTCAATGATAACTTGCTCGTGCTTAAGATTTAAGTTGAAGACTTAGTTTATCTAGTTACCAGCAGTCGGGGTAAATGTTTGAAGACCTGGTTAACTATCACTTAAAGGAGTTACGTTGTAGTACTCAGTGTCACACGCCGATGACGTTGTGGATAATCGCAAGAGGTGTTAATGTCTCATACTTTGGTTGGGTATTGAGTACTTAGAGATTTGCTTGGAGCATAAGTTCTCTACACCGTTCTTCCTACATTAGTGCAAGCTTAAGTCACGAGAATGGGGAATTCTACTTCAGTTTCAAGTTTGGTATATCGGGTTTGCTTCATCAGTTATCAATTCAGATGGCCTACTTAAAGGGTTGGTAAAGATAGTCAGGAAGAGTTTCGGTAGCGGTTGATTCTCACTTGATACATTTGAGCCAATTTTCGTCTTCTCACAAGATTTCAAGTATTTGTGCGTAAAATGTGTTGCTGATTCTGAGGTATCAAAACCAGCAAGGGGGAAGGAGACATACATCTGAACGCACAACGAGTACACGTGATGAACTTTATACCTCTTCTGAGTTGGGGTTATTCTGGGAAGACAAATGTCATAACCGCAGATAAAATGAGTGTCTTAACTCGTTCCTTATGGTGTATCATTCCAACTACTTGGGGGAAGTGGTCTCTGGATACTTTCGGTAAGCATTCCTTCAGTCTTCAGCAGGAAGTAATGTGAGAAGAATTATTCAAGTGTGAGATGATTCGTTGCTGATCTATTTGATGATCCCCGAACGGAGAATCATGATGATTATTCTTAAAAGGAGCAGCAATATTTGATGTGGTTTGCTACAGTTTCCGCTGTACACTCACCTTATGTAAGCTTGAAAGAGAGCTTTGAAACTGCTCAAAAAAAAAAAGATTGTCGGTTTGGGGGGAAGCTATCAAAGCTTTACAATTGAGAAGGCTCAAGTTCAGATGACTATTCAGGAGCCTCAAAAGCTTTGGTGGTAAAAGTTTAAGAGATGTTGACTACTGATTTCTACAACATACTGAACGTATCCTTATCTCGGTATTCATGTCAACATTTTCTTAAATTGAATAATATACTTTGTACATATCTTATACCAAACTGTATATAGAAAAATATAAAACCAAATTGTAAATAGAAAATTATAAAACCAAGAAAAACCATAAAAATCAGAAAATTAGAAAATTCCAAAAATAGTTTCTCTAGGCATGTCTTCTGTTTATCGATAACATTTACGGTCTTAGAAATGTCATTCAATAATGACACGGGACTTTAAATGAAGCTCGAGCAGAAGTTCAAATGAATTGTTAAAACATGTCTCATGGCTTGATATTACTTTAGATAGCAACCTGCGTTTTAAAATGGGGAAAGCACGTCGCCAAAAAGACGGCTGTTCCTCCCACTGGGTGATGTTCACCCGGGCATGGATTACTTTATATCCATGTTTCTTCGATTTGACGTACGATTCAGTGCATCATTTCTGGTATAAGAAGAGAAGTCTTCTTTGCACCAAAAACTCCTTTCGTTCTATGATTCTTCAGGAGAGTTTTGGTGTTTCACAAGGTGGTAACTGGACTTAAATTTTCACAAATACTTGACGCTCAATTGAATGACTACAGCTCTTTAAATAGAAAACGGGTCATTAATTGAGGGGGAGAGTATTTGTTCAAAATTTCTGACACCTTTTTAAGCATTGTGCAACATCAGCAGTGACACTCTTCGTGGTTTAAGGGGGAGCATCGTAATGTTCCATTATCAGAATGTATTAAACCTGACCACATTTTCTCCCACATTTTCTAAACTTATTTAAATCAATTGGGATCACAAATCTCAAAAGGTTTAAAATTTTTTATCGGGGGAGAGAATGTGATTTAAATATGAAAACTGATAAAATGTGATCTTTTGGAACTCAAGTGTAGGCTCTCCCATATGTGCTAAACCTTTTCGTATATCGATGCACATATTGAGGGGGAACGAATGATTTATGATGGCAATTGTGGAAGAACACCAAAAGACCGACCACTTTATTTTATGTACTAGAGTTATAAGGATGGTAAGGTTAGGTACAAGTTCCCACGATCCCGCCAGAGCCGGAGGGATCTACCCAGGGACACTCCACTAGTTAGTGTAGAAGTCCTTAGGTATGATTAAAAAAGGAGAAAAGTGAATAAGGGAAGAGTGCCGACTGAGATGGAGCTAGTACTGGAACAAACCCAACAAGGTGCTAGTAATGAAGTCTCGGTAAGCACTGAAGGGGTTGAAGAATGAAAAAGAAATGTAAAGATAAAGGGTGAAAAGAAAGAAGCCCTCCTTACACTTTAGGCAGAAACCAGGTCAATACATATGCTGTCAGAATCACTTAGTTGATTGCTGACATTGAAGACAAAGTATCATGGACCAAGTGATACGCTGCACAACCCTCCCTAGCCACTCAAGGTCCCTCAAAGGACTCTTGTTTCACTTGTCACGGAGATCAATACATTGCTATCGTCTCTCTCACTCCGAGTTAGATGATATTGAAAAGGTGGCAGTCCTCTCCAGCCTCCGATCACTAAATCAAAATGCACTATTGAGTCTAGAGCCAAGAGATCATCAATAAATCTCATTAGGACACACTTCCAATATGCTTGCTGTTTCATACACCGTGAAAAGCAAGAAAAATATATGATGAGTCCTACGCATTATCCTCGTGGTATTGCCAGAACATCCGAGTGATACGTAAAGTATTCACAATGAAGATGGAAATCCTTCTAGAGCCAACATCTAACAAGCTCTTGGTGGGTGACATGTGAGATCCTTCATGGATCAAGCTTGTGACAACTGGAAAGAAACGATGGGGCGATTCAAATTTGAATCAAAATTGTTCCAGGAAATGGATTGACGGATACTTTTGGAAAACCTTTCAATGTGCTCACCAACAAAGTTTCGAGCACATTGATTGTGAAAATTTTCAAACAAAAGTATTTTTGACAGAAATGTGATTCAATTTATAAAACCCTTGTCGTGTTGCACAAAATGCTTATCCAGTGACACGCAAGTGATTTTTCTAATCAATTTCTCGTCAATCAGTGGGTATATAATTCACTGATTCACTCTACCGTGTTGTCTGCTTTGAGACATTCCGGTATGAGAACATGCTTAGTATGATGATTCTGACATTAATTTGTTGGAAGACTCATTACTACAAGCTGGAAATTTCTGTCTAGGAGAATCTTCTTTAAAGGGGATTCTACCTTATCACAGGTCGGTCTTCACAGAACCGAAGGTTAAATCCAACCACCACATCGAACGAATGACAAAGCCATATTCGTTCTCCAACTTTATTGCTAACTGTTTTATTTCAGATTCATATAAAGATGGCAATGGTGGTTCCTGACTCCAGCAGAAACGTGTCAATCCACACTCCATGCTCACACTTCCAATTCATTATCAAAGACATCATGATAGATGAAAGACCTACAACACAGCTTCTGCAACTCTGATGATATCTATCATGATCCAGAAAAGTGTGAGCATGCAGTCCAAAAGTCACAACAAAACACATGGAGGCAATATCACTGCAGTGGATAAGCTCAGAGATTTACGATGACTGATGATCTCAATGAAGGCTCAAAGATCACAACTTCACATGAAGACGAAGCTGCAAGATGACTTGAAGACACATGTTGGGTGATAACTTCGAAGAATACTCAAAGATCATCCAAGACAAAAGATCAGTCATCAAAAGGTTCACTGCTGAAAGGCACAAAGACAAATGACATTGAAGAATCAAAGACTACGAGCTATGAAGTCAAGATCATATGATAGAATGCTAGAATTCGAAATATTATTTCCGGGGTGACCTCCCTTAGGGGGAGATTGTTAGGAATATAAATATTCATGTGAAGACTCGGTCACCCCGAGTATCTGTTAGCATTAACTAGCTCGTAGGATTATTTATATAATTAGTAATAGTTTAGTTATTTTAGTATTCGTGGAGTGGGTCGGGTCTTTACCCACTGTCAGCTCACTCCACAGCCCACTAGGGGCATATATATTAGTAACTATAAATACCCCTCTCCACCTAGGGAGAGGGTTGGAACTTCTCCATTCAATACAAATTCTCTTCACTTTCTCTCTCTAGTTCCCAACTCACTTTCTCTCTCTAAATTTCTCTTAAACCGCCGGCCATATCCACTTTATTTGTGTGTTTGAATGTTATGAATATGTTACTTATTATATTATAAATATTATAATTATTAATAATACAATAACAATTATAAAGGAATTTCAAAGTATTTGATTTAGAGAATTCAAATAAAGTGTAAGTGTATAAATATATAACATATATTTATAAGTCTCATAAAGTTTAAAAATATTAATTAAGAAGAATTAATATTTTTAATAATAAAAATAATTCGTTTCGTCTTTTAGTCGGTTTTCATCCGAAAATATACTAAGTGTCAAAATTTTAAAAAATCGGGCATGACTCATTCGTTTATTCAAACTTTTCCATTTTTCCCAAGTGTTGCAATTTCCTCAAATAATCTCTCTCGTTATTATTATTTGCAAATCTAGTCCAACGTATATATATTTTAGGTTATAAATATATATATATATATATATATATCGTTACATTTACATTTTAATTATAAGTTTCGTCATAAAAGTCAACGTTTAGTCAAAATTTTCCCAAAAGTCAATGAAAGTCAACAAAACATCATATTGGGCCAAAACGTCCATTAAAGGGCCAACTTGGGCTTAAAATGTGCCAACGAGTCCAAAATAGTTTTTAATCGATATATAACGTTTCGATACGTAAAAATATTTATAGTAAGTTGGAAAACATTCCAAAACTCATTTTTGTCATCCGAAATCAATATTGGGCCGAATAGTCCCTTATAAGCCCAATAGTTCCATTTTTGTCCAAAACTAATATAAACATTTTAAGTTACGTTATATATATCGTTAAGTTTCTAAATGATCAAATAAGCACTTTAAATAAGCCACGGGTCAAAAAGTCAAAGTAGGCCGAAAATGGGTTGGGCTCGGCCCAACTTGTACCGTACATGTCATAAACCCAAAAACAAGTTTAAACCTTTAGGTCCTTTTAGTCTGAATAGTTTTTGTAACGAAGTTTTAATTAACCAAATAAGTACTTATTAATAAGCAATGTGGTCAAATGGTCAAACATGGTCAAATTTTAGTGGGCTCGGCCCAAGGGGTGTCGTACGACCCAACAACCCAAAAAAATAAGTCGAAACAATAAGCTAGAGCTTATTTCAATAAGCTATTCCAAATAAGCCATTAAGCACAAAATTCAACCTTTCACCACTAGAGCCAAAATTTTATGTTTTTCAAAACCTCAAATTTTATTTCTTCCAAAATGTAGCCGATTTTTGTGTGTACACAAATAAGTGTATATTTCGTTTTAAACTCGCGTAATCAACACTAAGCACATTTGTATCATCAAACTAGTACCACAAGCAACAAGATTTACCACACAAGCAATAAATAACCAAATTTGAATGCACACTTCATAAAAGTCGAGCACTAGAAAAAAAATGTCAAACCCTAGCTTTTTCATCTTAACAAAACATAAACATTTAACATTTGGTAACACTTTTAAACATCATAAGAACATGAAATGAACAAGATTGAAAAAGTTTTGAAGTTTCCTTACAATGAGGGTGTTTGTACGTGAGCAAGAAAACCAAGAAAGAGCTCAAAATGCACCAAATTTACCCACAATACATTCCGATTAACCCAAAACACTTAAAAGTACAACCCGATTAGCTCAAACTTCACTTGATTTTTATAGATCTTGAAAATTATTGTTGTTCGAATGGTTTGGAAGAGAAAAATGATCAAGGAAAGTTTAGATGAGGGAAATGTATGTGTGAGCTTGTTAGTGTGATAGTTTAAGTAAGAAACAAAACTAATACATGTTACCTTCCACTAACAAATCTATTAGGATAAAAAAATTTGTCTTGTGCTGGTGATATGGGCGGTAAATGACAGCCAAGAGGGGGGAGGGAAATTATTTTGCACCTCGTTGGTGCATCGTGTGTCGGCTTAAGCTTAAATGTTACCGTAAAGTCCCGGTTTGACCTTTTTTTGGACATGTACACGCAAAATAAAGTTTTTATCGACGTTTTCGTCAGAATAATAATAAAATATTATTATTTGCTCAAAAATGTATTTATTTGACTGCTACCATATATATATTGTAGTACCGGTTCGCGTGTGGGGTTGCTTTTCAATAAATACGAGAAAGCTTCTCAGTTAAATACGAAACTTGTCAGTAACTATCAGAAATAGGATAATTTACGCTTACTGACAAAAATAGACTTTTTTAGCAGTGACTGTAAACTACAGTATGCGGGACAGCTCCCCAAAAATGTTCAGAAATATTCAGAAACATGAAGTTACGCATAGAAATGCTCGGCCTAAAAATAATAAATAAATATTTATTATTAACTTAAAATGTGAAAATTACCATTTGTCACAAATGGTCATCGTGGTTGTCCAAATTGGGTTGACCGGTCCTTTGACCGATTTTCAATTCAATTGGACATTAAGTCTATTTGCACCATTAGTCCCTAACGACATCATGTGGAAACGTTAGTCCATTTAGCCAACAATCGTTTGCAAAGTTAGTCCTTTATTTGTAATGGACTAACCACCACCTGCCGCCACCCGCCACCCACCACCACTGCCACCCACCCCCACCAAGTAGAATCTAATATGTAGAATCTAATTTAAACAAGTATCCTATGCTATCACCACTAAGAAAGCATATTCAGAGACCAAAACTCAAGACACTTCAGAAGGAGTTCGTTTAAAAACTTTTGTCTGAAAGGAACCTGTAGGAAAGTTGAATTGTCTTAAACTTTTAATGACTCCCTGAGGCATACTTTGAACATATTATATTGAGGCCAAATACTTATCTTATTAGACGATTCTGGTCATCTTTGGACAAATACATGGAAATTGACGTACGTAAAGGCATGATCTCAGAAGCAAAGTAGTAGCATTATCGATCTCTTAGTATAAAGAAAGAAACATTAAAAATCACAAACATAATAAAAAAAAAATGAGTATTATTATATAACGAATGATAAGATCATCCACCACATACTTCATAGCCAAGTTTCCCTACAATATTTCTGACAAGTTGAAACTGATTTGGCGATCCCTGGAGCACCACAGAAGATAAATGTTAATATTGAACTTATCCTCTTTAATAGTGAAGAAATTTAAACCTGATCTTCCAGCGAGGAGGTTATAAGCTTTTCAACAGCAGATTCCGCTGTAGTTACAGAGATTAGTTTTAGGTGTTATTGCAAGTAAAATTGAATAAAAGTTTTCAAAAAGAAGAGTTGCCCATGTACCTACGATAATTGGTAGCAAATTCTGGTATACGCATCTGATAGTGCAACAGAGTTTCTGTACGGGAATAGATGTATTACTTGTAATAGTAGATATATAAACCAGATAGTGATCCTACAATGAATCCCATTACCAACTGATGTCTAAACAATGTAAAGCCACTTTTGTAATTACAAATCCATCTATTAACTTCCTTGGAGACTAGCACTAATCCAAACTCCTAACAAGTAACAAAACTACATTGTCGTGATCACTTGGACTTAACATGTTTCGGTTGGGGATCCTGTTCAATGAATATTACCTCAGGGTGTGTTATTTGTAATACACTCTCCTCTAGCTTACGAAGTTTGACAGAAAAATTGTGGTCTGGTCAATCATTCCAAACAAAATGCCTGTATTAAAGACAACCCAAAAGTAAAAATTCATATGGTTTGCTCTTTCAGTGACATTTTGGCCCATCTCAACCATATTTACTAGCTAAATAACTAAAGAAAATGAACTGGAATTTCTCTTTTAGTGACATTTTAACAAATGAATGCTTGATTTGTCATATATCTAACAGTTGTATTGAATCTAGAAAATGCTTTGAATATTCCATTAATTGACAAATTTTGATGTATGCTTTTCTTGGTGAACAAAGAATAGCAGCACTACCCAACAGAATGGGTCAACCACCCATAAACGCTCTGACTTTGACTATGTCAGATAACATATTGACCCATATCAAAAGCACCCTTTTCAATAGGGATATGTTTTATCTTCATCACCATACTTAAATCAGTGAGTAACGCTTGTCAGGAAACTTGTTATATAGTGCAACCCTCTAATGCATCGGGTATAACTTTCCAAGCACCATCGCAGAACCATCGTCCCATTGGTTAGCTGTATTTTGACCATTTGTCTCCCAACATGTCAAAACTTCATAGTAAATGTTAAGAGTAAATTTTAAGATTTCGATCCTAATTCTTCTAGCCTTTTGCAAATATGCTTTATGTCGGGCTTTGTAGAAGGCGAAAGAGAACAACAAGCTAATGAAAGATTGACGAATTTGATGATGATGTCTTCACTAGCAGGATTTGATCCACCGTTGCTGTCTTTAAGAACATCTGGATGATATACCTATGGCATCTGGCGTTCTAAAATTGCATTCCTAACTGAGGCTGGCAAACAGAAATCTTGATCGGGGTTCCCTTTTCCATTAATTGGTTCCTTGCCTGTTATTAGTTCAAGTAAAATCACACCAAGATTGTAGATATCACTCTCATTACTAGAATCTTTTATTTTAGTTAACTTGGGTGCTTCGTAACCCTCAACATCTGCATCTTCTAGCATTTCTTGCTGTAGAACCGAAAATATACATGATTTATGTGGTTCGGGAGGTCTAGGTTGATCAAACATGATGACATGATACATGTTTCTAGTAAGAGAAAGTAAAGAGAGAGTGAAGAAAAACACAAAGTATATTAGCTTGAAAGAATGAATATTACACTATGATTTTCCCACACCCCTCATGGAGAGTCATGAGGGGTATTTATAAGCTCATTACATTACAAGTTTGCCACTTAAACAATAGTAGTCCCTGCGGGTACTACTTACTACGAATCTAGTCCAATTCACGTGTAAGACGTTATCTTTATAAAAAAGCGAGGCTAACAATCTCCCTCCAAGATATCGTCACACGTGAATGGTTACAACGAGACTTATAAACAAAGTAAATTACAATAATAATAAACTATGTTGACGTTGTTGAAGCGCAGAGTCTCTGTAGTCTAGATACTGAGGCAGACTTGAAGTTCTCTCTTCCGAAGATCTCGGCATCTGTCTTTGGCGTTGACAGAACTAATCCTTGTAGCTCTGAACTTCAACTGTAATGGTCTAGTTAGGTTATTACTCCCTCCTAACTAGTGAGCCTTTTCTTTTTATCTGCTCCCTCCTGAATCGACAACTCTCTTTAGTCATCAAACACGCAGCGGAGAAAGTAGACACTAAAGTGTAGCACCATGGTTGTCGTTCGGGGAGCATCATAACAACATACCTCACAAAGTATTGCATCCAAGTTGGTAATAAGCCTCGATGTACACATTATTGGTACCTCTTCAGTTCCAGATTAAGCACAGTTCCCTCTCCCAACCAAATTACTGAAGATAAAACACTACTTTTTCCTTCGTGTACTTCTCCCTCCTGATGGTTGCGAGTTATCGGAATCATCATAATGTTGTGTACACGCCATATATTACCTTTTACGTGATGCAATATTAAAGCCATAATAGCCCGTGTAAGCATAATTTCGTGAGAATATGTCGAAACAAAATACTTTCAATACTTCTCTCAAACCAACCTTTAAACGAACCTCATTTTAATTCACCGGCTAATAGTAATGACCACAAATTGAGACAACCCGATATGACCAACTTGAAAAAGAAGTAAACACCCCTTAGATATGTGACTTAATCTTGTACGAAAGTGTGACTAAGAACCTATACTGAGCACTACAACGTAACTCCTTAAAGCATAGGTAGTGTCATATACCCAAACCAATCAAACAGTATATGAAATATCCACCTCTTGGACTATCCACAACTTCATGTGACACTGAGTACTCTAACGTAACTCTTTAAAGTGATAGCCAATGTGAGCATTAAGAACTGACTAATGCATTTATAGATCACACATTTAGCTAGATATCCAAGTCTTAATCACTACTAGTGTATGCCCAAACAAGTATCTCTGAAAGTCATGCATCCATCCAACCTCTAGACTTTGAGATAAATAAGTACACATGCCCGTGAAATGTCACTTCAAAATCAAATCAATAATACCGTACAAAAACCCCGTAGTCATTTTTGTTAAACATAACAATTCTAGCCGTGAAATATGTATCCCTGTGAATTTTTGTAAAACCAAAATACCATTCTTTGACCAAATTATCAAATATATGTGTATTCCAAAATTAGGATAACACATACTTGATTAACTAACTATACGGCCGCTCATCTTCAGCCCAAAATTCCAAAATGAAATACCAGGTTCATCAACTCGGCCCAATACACGGATCAAAGCCCAATCCCCAATCAATAAACCTAATCTAGTCCAAGACCATACACTTTATTCTCAAATGTATAACCCTAAAATACATACTCAGTGTTTATGTGCCCCCTCCTCCTAAACTCTCTCTCCAAACGCAGATCTCATCTCATCTTCATCAAATCTCAGCATCTCACACAACCGAATAACAAAACAATCAACCCCTTTCTTACTGTTTATGCTATACCGACCATCAAACACTCTTGTTGGTTAAACCATCGAACAAGGATTTAACGGCTTCAAGATCTTGAATAGGTCTCGGGTAGGTGTTTAAGGTTGTTGTGTTTTGGTTTAGTGTTTATAAGCGAACCAAGAAATAGAAAGTAACATAATTGTTATTCTTCTATTTCTTAATATTCGGATATAGAATGAGGCTCGGCTTCAAAAAGAATAGATCGATGATGATAATGGTTCAACAAAAAATCTTTCAAAGATTAGATAAAATTGAACAAAATCTGAGATCATTGTTTATCTTCGTGTCTTCTTTGTGATAGATGTAGGTTTGTGAGTTGGGGAGTGATATGTGAGGGCTATGGTTGTGTATAGTTTAGGATTATTTGATGTGGATCTGATAATGATATTGCATCTGCTTCTTGGACCGATGATGTTGATATAGCTGAGGTTCAAAACAGTTGTTGGTATTTGGTTGGTGGTCAAAGGTCTTCTTCATCTTGATTCTCTTTTTTTTTTTCAATTCCGATAATTGGTTATAGACACAATTCTGACGACATTGACGATTTGACCTGTCCAATTGCGATAATTAAATCCAATTCCGACAGGTTCAATTCCGATGGGTCAATTCCGACGGGTCAATTCCGACGGTTAAGTCCAATTCCGACGGGTCTTATCGAATTTCTTTACAAGAAATCGATTCCAATTCCGATGAACTGGGGTCTGTCGGAATTACTTTAAGAAATTCCGATAAAAAAGGGTTTTGACTTTTATGACCATCAATTCCGACGAATTTTCCGACCATAATATCTGATCAGCTTTTCATTCACCTTTCCGACCAATATTCAGACCTTGATATTTGACCACTTTTCACGGTAGGTACAAAAAGTCACCAAGAAAAACAGTAAGGAAACTGTTAAAAGCAGTGATAAAATTGATAAAGTGTATGACTTTTGACCATATAGATACATAAACTGTTAAGAAAACTATTCCCAAAAGATAAGAAAAAAAAATTTTCAGATCCACCAAAAAGTGGGGTAAAAAAGCTTAAAAAACAATATACGAACCACCATAAATCAATGACATAACACAACCATGGCTCTTATACCAATTGTAGGACTGATAATATACATGATTTATGTGATTCGGGAGGTCTAGGTTGATCAAAGTATAACAAATCCATGTTAGTTCTAGTGAGAGAAAGTGTAGAGAGAGGGTGAAGAAAAATACAAAGTATATTAGCTTGAAAGAATGAATGATACACAATGATTTTCCCACGCCCCTCATAGAGAGTCATGAGGGGTATTTATAGGCTCATTACATTATAATTTTTCCACTTAAACAATAGTAGTCCCTGTAGGTACTACTTACTACGAATCTAGTCCAATTCACGTGTAAGACGTTATCTTTATAAAAAAGCGAGGCTAACACTTGCGCTGCTGTTGGATTCAAAAGAAGATGTTGGCCAAAATCGGATACAAATGGTTGATAGTTTCTGCCCAATAGTAGTGAGTGGTGGCGGTGGTGAGTGTTGGTGGTGGTGGGGGTGGGTGGTGACGGTGGTGGTGGCGGGTGGTAGTTAGTCCTTTACAAACGGCCGTTAGTATAAAGGACTTACTTTGCAAACGATTGTTGGCTAAATGGACTAACGTTGCCACATGATGTCGTTGTGCTAATGGACTTAACATCCAATTGAATTGAAAATCGGTCAAAGGACCGGTCAGCCAAATTTGGACAACAACAGGGATCATTGGTGTAATTAATTGCAATTGAGGACCAAACATGCAATTTTGGCCTAACCACAAGGATGATTTATGTAATTTACTCTTTTACATAAGCAAAGGTCCTCTAATTGCTATAGAGCTTCCACAAAATGCCACATAAGACATAATAGTGCGACACTATTGGGTATTTGAAATTTATAGCCTCCTTCGTCTTATATTTATTTACTCACATTCAGGAGCGGAGCCAGGATTTTGGGTTAAGGGGGGCCGAATTTTTTTTAACGATAGCAATAACGATTGACAGACATCGATATTTCTTATATAACGCAAACCTGACATTTATTTTGAGACGTTGAGAGTACTAAATAATGACTTATCACGAGATGACTAGACATTTAAATTTGAGGGTTAGTTTGATTTTGATTTTGCCAAGGAAAAGATACAATTGTAACGTGAGTTGAGGGTGGCTGACTGCACAAAACATATATATTTTGGGTCATTGGGCTTGTTGTGTCTTTAACCAAATCATTTTCAACATCATATTTAAGATTGGGGCTAATATAGTCAATGTTTAAACTGAAAGGGCATAGACTAAAATGTACATTTAGATAGGGTCACAAATAGTCAAATACATTAAATAATCTCTTTGTTCAACACGCATGTGGCCATTGTGTTCTTCTTCCCAATAGAAACAAACACAGCTGTGTTTTTCTAAACATTAAATAATAACTATTTCTCCCGTCCATGGAAGAAGAAAAATATACGTAAACCATATCTGGTTATTTAACAGTAGGTGCCAAACTACATGAAAGTCATGAAACATGGCTTGAAATAGTGAAATTCAAACTATAAGCCGGAGAAGTTGGGGCGGTTGGGGGGGGGGGGGGCTGAGCACCTGCCCGCTAACCCTATTGGCTCCGCCCCTGCTCACATTTCTACCCGCTCTTTACCTTCCCATTCAACAATTTACAAGCCACCTTCATCATCATCTTTCATCTTGCTCTTTCTTTTCTTTTATAAACCTAAACTATGTCAGCCAATATCATATTACACTGGCGTCGAGACTCATTCGATCTACTTGAAAAGTCATCACAACATGCCATCTTACTTGAATCAAGGTAAATGATTTTTTTGTTTACCATGTTAACTGCTAAAATAATATGAAATATAGTCTCATATTCTTCATTTCGTATGGCCTTTATAATAGACTATTATTATAATTATGGTAAGTTTGATTTTTCGTTCGATTGGTTGTAGGCTTACTGAGGTGTGGCGTGTGGTGGTAGTCGTGGATCTTGAAGAAAGAAGAAGAAGAAGAAAGGAGGTGATATTCTCTTAAGAACTGCAAACAATGGTACATTAACCTCATTTTAATGGTATATATAGTAATCGTAATTATATATTTGTGTTGTTTGGTTCGCAACATCAGTGATATCGTAGTTAGGGTCGAGATTAAAAAGGACGAACTCTTGATCACTTGATGTTGAATTAGTAAATACGTGGACAAGCATTTTTGCAAGGGTAGTGAAGGTGGTTGTGGTTGGTGTTGCCGGTATGTAAAGTATATCAAAGTTCTGTGTTTGAACATAATTCATTTCATAATTCATACATTTAACTTTTGTTACGTTGGAAATGTAATTATCAATCCATGCATAATGCACTAGTGTCTTTGAGGAGCAATTGTAAAGGATAACCAAAATGGCAAAATGCAAAAGATTTCAAGAAGGGAGCCAACTAAAGCAAAAAGAGTACAAAATGCACATTTATGTTTTTGCTTATTGTTGGCGTAGGTATCCGGCCGTCCGGACGGAACGGGGACCATCCGGTAAAAACAGGAAGACACCTAACCCATTCGGCCAAAACAGCTGTAAGCAATGGGACAAGTGGCATCATCTTTGTGACAGATAGCAGCAGACACCACCGTCGCCGCCCCAGGATTTACGGGATTATGTCTGCGACATGTTCCCACAAAACCCGGCGCCGCCATTTCAGGTACCAAGGCTGGGTAGTATAAATACCCAGCTCATTTACTACTCTCAACCAACTTTATCTATCCACATTTACTCTCATTTATTGCTCCAGTCCTTCGGATTATCCAATACTTATTTTCACGCCGAAGGTGGGTCCTGGGATAACACTCGGGGCGAGCCTAACGCGTGCTTTTGTGTGCAGTTAACCGGAAGACCCTTAGAAGCCGAAGGGATTGATCCATCTATCTTTCGGGAGAACCTTCATTGAGTTCGACCGGAAGACCTCATTTGTTTGTCTGAAGTGTTTACGGAAAATTACTTCAACAAATTGGCGCCATCCGTGGGACCAACTATTCGATCTACCCGAAGTTCAGAATGGCTGGTCCTCCCCCAACCACCCCTATCCGAAATGCCGGAGGATCCGGAGATCAAGACTCTCCGGATATCCGAGCCGTTATGGAAGGTCACATATCGGCTCTCAAAGAGTTACTCAAGCAGCAAAGCAACCGCGAACTGATAAGCCCCACGATGTTGAACTTTGAAGATGATTTAACGGACGCAGAAGATGAGTATAACGAAAGACCAAAGTACGACAAGGAAAAAACAGTGGTGGACGACTTGAGCAAACCATTCAAGGAAGTATTAAAGTGCCCGTTTACGAGAAGGAATATAGAATTCTCATCTCCTAAGCACAAGATACCGACGAACCTTAAGTTGTATAACGGAACGACTGATCCGGACGATCACATCAATCGGTTCACTGGAGCAGGTAATCATGAAGAGTGGCCAATGCCCGTATGGTGCCGAATGTTTCAACAAACTTCCTACGGGAAGGCCAGAGGGTGGTTCGACAAACTTCCTACGGGAAGCATAAATAGTTGGGACGAGCTCCAGAAGAAGTTCTTGAATAGGTTCGGCATGCTGAGGGCATGTGTCAAAGATCTTACGAAGATCAACAAGATCAATAGGAAGGCCAATGAGAGCCTTCCAGACTTTAAAGAGCGCTGGATAAGTGAAGCAAACTACTTCCCGGACGCCCCAGAAATAATGCAGATCTCTTCGTTCATGAATGGCCACCACTGCCCGGAATTGGCGAAAAAGTTCTCGGATAAGATTCCCAAAACAGTCGATGAGATGTTGGAGAGGATCGATGATTTTGTTCGGTCGAAGGAAGCGTTCCGGAGTACTGAATTGCCGAAAGGAGATATAGCGGATGTCCTCAAGGAGCACCGCCCCAGCCCATACAACAGCGGATATCCTCAGAAAGTCCCTTTCGAGGGAGATCGCCGAAGGAACAACCCCAGGGTTGAGTTCAAACCTCGCAGAAATGACTACTATGCTTCTTATGTTCCCCTAAGGAACGATAACGCCGGCAGAACTGACATCCGTCGTAACGACATCCGTCGGTATGACACAAGAACCATAGATCTGAACTCCCTGACAAAGACTCCCAAAGAAATCCTCGCCACTGAACATCAGCTAAAACTACCGCAGCCCTCTCCTATGAAAGGAAATCCCCTTCCGGAAAATATGGATAGGTATTGCGACTATCATGGTGAGAAGGGGCACCTCACCGATGACTGCTGGCAACTTAAAGAGCACATAAAAACGGCGTTGGATACAGGAAAGCTGGACCATCTGTTGAAAAACATTAGGCAGAAAGGAAGGGCACCTCAGGGAGGAAATGACCACGCAAACAAGGGGAAGATCATTAACATGATCCGAAGTCCGGTGGCCGTGAGAAAAGGGAAGATGGTAGATGCAGTAGAAGAGTGGATGAACGCCCCGATCAGTTTCCCGCCTATCCCCCCAGAGGATATGTCAGATGAACCTTTGATAGTTGAGGCAGATGTGGAAGGTCATGCGGTACGAGAAGTTTATGTAGATCCTTGTGCGTCAATGGAAGTCATATATGAGCATTGTTTTGAGCGTTTGTGCCCCTCTGTCCAGACCCAGTTGAAAGAAACCAACACGCCTTTGATAGGATTCACGGGGGAGTCCGTTAAGCCGCTAGGGAAGATAGAACTGGAGGTTTGTTTCGAAAGTCAAGGTCTGTCCCGCAAAACTAGGATAGAATTCGCTGTGGTCCGGTCTACCTCGCCCTAAAACATCATACTTGGACGTTCCGGATTAAAGAAGCTACGAGCCGTCACCCAACTATCCACGCGATGGTTAAATTTCCTACTACAGGTGGCATATCAACGTTATTCGCCCGGTCGGTAGTTATTCCGGAATGTCATAGAGTAGGGGGAGCAAATAATAGAGGGAGAGGTAGAGATTGAAACCCGCCACGATGAGATGACGAGAGAATTAATCCGGAAGGCAAAAGGGATGCAGGACAAGGCGGAAACGTCCCGGAGATTACCCGAGTGTATCGAAGAACCAGAGTCTTACAACGATGCGTCACGGAGCATGCGGCCGAATCGAAGGAAGAGGGCTGCAATCCGGAAGGCGAGAGATGAGAAGAGGATGGTACAGGGCCATAACCGAAAGGTTTGAGCCGGGACGTCCACCATCTAAGGCAGGTGATCTCATGTACCGGAGGGACAGAGAGGGCAGGAGTAAAAATAAAGGAAAATCTGGAAGGACCCTACCAGGTCATGGAAACCTACCGAGTTGGATCACATAAATCATAGACAAAGGAAGAAAAGGAAGCACCATGAACACGGCACGCCGTCAACTTTTGAAAGTGTTTTTGTAAACGTTCGGTTTATATCTTGTGTAACGTCCGAAAGGACTTGATATTAACTATATGAATGATAAATGCAGCTATCCCACCGTCAAGGGGAAGCAATTTTCTCTACATACCGTGCCCTTACCATATCTATAAGTAGGCCAAAAAGGCCGAATGGCGTATGTCGCCCAAAAACATACAAGTTTGTACCTCCGGAACTATGTAAATAGTGAAGGTAATAAAAAACAAGCGTTATTGTATGTTTCCAATCTGCAAGTAAGCCAAAAAGGCCGAATGGCGTATGTCGCCCGAAAATATACAAGCTTGTACCTCCGGAACTATGTAAATAGTGAAGGTAATAAAAAACAAGTGTTGTTGTACGTTGTCACATTCTGAACATAAGCTGAAAATGATCCCTCCGGTAGGCTCGTGACCTCCGGAGATCAGTGGTCAATGTTCAAAGATGGTTTATACCCAAAAAGTGGTTGCCATATCTAAGTAAGCCAAAAAGGCCGAATGGCGTATGTTAGGATTTAAATTATTTGTAAAGTGATGGTCATTTGTATTTTTTTAGTGTGTGTCGTTTAGATGTAACAAAAATAGTATGCAAAGGCTTTGTGTTGGACTTTAGAATGTATTAGATAAGCACATGTAATGTCCATAAGCCCAAGTTCAACACAAAGCCCACCAAGCCCAAGTTGAGACACTTAGGGCGCCGGCCTCTCACACTATTTAAGCACACTCTCACCTTCATTTTCATAGTGCCTCTTAGTCTTGTGTAGGTAAGAGTGTGTAGGTGTTGTATGTTCTATCAAGGTTGTGTTTGTTTTCTTTATTATTGAAGCTAATAAACATTCGACTGAAAATTTATATACGATCCACCATCTACTTTCTTCTCATCTATACATTTATTCTATTGAGTGTCACGTTTTATTATCATCATTTGTCCTATTTATTTGACTTGTTTTATTATATTATCTATGAGAATCGATACATTAATGTTTACTTTAGTGATTCTCAGGTAAAAACAAGCATTATGTGAAACTTGGCGATTTTGGATTAATTATGGAGCAAAACAAGCAAGATGTCAAAAGCCTACTGAAATCCAGAAGATCAAGCTCGTTCTACTCCAGATACGCCGCATTATACTTCTAACATACGGCGTATCACTATCAAGATTTCACAAGTTACAATCCAAGTACATGCGCCGCATACAAAGATCAAGATACGCCGCATCTGAAGACGGTGTACGAATATTCCTGAATATATTAATCTTGGACCCCACGCGAAGTTAAGTCAATGCGCCGCATCGATCCCTCAGACAGAACTATAAATACCCCAAGGCCAGACGAATTTCGGGACACACTAAGCTTTCGAAGACCGAAGACCACATAACCCTAGAGCCGAATTCAGACGACCAAGCAGCACAAGACACACCTCAAACGAAGATACAAGAGCTGTAAGAAGGTCCTGCATGTATTCAATTCATTAAGCAGTTTTGTTTTATTGTATTAGTACACTTTAATTCATCAGGATTGATGGGCTTGTGTCATGTGACTACGGAAAATCATGCACTCCCCTTAATATTGCTTTCCCATTAATTAAAGTTTATATGTTGATGTCTTTGGTGACTTTTATTAGTGCATTGATAACCTCTGTGTCTAGCTGAGCATTGCTTGGGTCGCCATGCCCCTTCCTCGCCTATTTGTTTTAGCGTCTCTTTAATAAATAGGATAGACATAAGTAATCATTAAGGGTTTACTCGCCGATAAGATTAGAGCCAACGAGAAAGGTTTAATTATATACACTTCATATAAAACTAGCAATAAAACAAGTGACAAACTACTTAATTATCAGGACAGGTCTTCTTATTGTCTCAAGTATCTATCTGTGTACGTATGTGCTAATCGCTAATTCATGCTCATTAGTTTAGTTTTCTATTTAATCATAACCAAACCGTGCCAGTCTCTCAGGCTGAACCCCCTTGCGTTAGATTAGGTTGTATAGCTAACTTAGGATATTAAAATACTAATTAGAATAACTAGATAATACGTTCCACTCTTAGTGCTCGACACTCTACTTACCATTATATTCATACTGACCGGGTACACTGCTCGTTAAGTGTGTGTGTTATTGATAAGTCGGCTAAATATAAATTTAAAACTTGAGTAGGCATTAATACTGCTAAACCGCAACGACACATCACGCGCATCAACGAGTGATATCATCCGCCATACAAAGATTTAGGTCATAGTTGTGTTGTTATCTACTCGTTATTTACTCGTTATTTAGTAAAAGGTTCTAGCTTTTTTCTGTTTTTTTAAGCGATACGCACGATTTAGTGATAAAGCTTCAAGCTTCTTGATTTTTACGCGTGATAAAACAAAAAAGGTAGTAGCTTTTTTTGTTTAACGTCAGTTTTGAACAAAAAGGTTGTAGCTTTTTAAGGTTAACGTGAAGTTTAGTGAAAAAGTTGTGGGATTTTGGGTTATAACGTGAGTATTTGGTTGTTTGTGATCAAAAAAATAGTGCTACAAAAGGCTTCGTTCGAATCTACTAAGGTGTGGATTGAGTTTTTATCACATATCTGGTATAAGACTTGTGATAAAATGTGGTTCTTCTACAAAGGAAAAATCTAAGTTCTTGTATAAGAATTTAGATAAAAAGAGGGTTTATAGGAATTGTGCAAATTATCAAAATTGTGGGAAACCATTTGTAATACCTGAAATTTAGTAAGCATGTAAATGACCAAAATACCCCTGAAACTTTAAAATTTAATTAAAACACTTATAAGGTACCAAATTAATTCCGAACTTCTGAAAACGAAACTACATATGAAGTAAATTAATTCTGAGACAACATGTTAACATTTTTACATGTCCAAAAATGATTGATGCACAAAAAATATTTATATATACAGAAAACTTGTATTTAAATTAATTAATGTATTTATAAATTAATTAAATCAAGATAAATCAAATCTAAATTAGGAAGATAATTACAAAATTAAAGTTGTTGATTTTAATCTGCATATGGGCCGACTCCTAAGGCCCCCCCCCCTCCAAAAATCACGGCACTATCCCTTAATTACCAAATCCCATTTATTTTCTTCCAAAAACAAACCTAAACCCAAGCACAAAAAAAAAAATCCCTCCCATCTCAATCCGATTTTCTGGAGGTGATCTAGCATTTTTCTGCTGTTCTTCAAGGTTTAATCTAGCCAAGAAAAATAAGTGTTGTGTCGTGGAAAGCTTGATTCGATCGTAGGCTATTTTCTTGTCGGTTTAATTCATACGTGAGGTAACAAACTGCTACACCTAATCCGTACGTTCTAAATTCAGTTTATTATTTTTTTAAGGTTATTTAGATCATATATGACTCATATAAATTGATAGAAATGAATCATGCAAGATTAATTGATCGTACGAATTTTAGAGAACAAAAACACATTTAAAATCCAAATCTGATAATACGAATTTTCTGAGGCTTGTTCATAATTTTTCTGAGTTCTATGCTGATCATATAGGTATGGAAAAATAGCCATTCGAATTGTGGAAGCTTAAATCAATTGTTCTTGAATTGTTGTTTAATCGGATTTAAGAATAAGTAAAAGAAAAATTGGAAAACCCTAGTACACGATTAGGGTTGAGGTTTCTATAATAAAATCTGGTCATTAATGATGTTCTAATGATTGTGTAATAAATTATATGATGATTGGATGAATTAGGGTTTGGATTTGTAATTTAAAAAGTAAATCCAATTGGTTTTAAATCATAAGGGTGTGTTTTGTCAACTTTGAAACTTGTAGGATATTTTTGTAATATTATATAAGTCTGTGGGAATGTAGGAAAAATATAACTTGAGGGTCCTAAGTGTAAATATCGCAAGAAAAGAATTTAATTGTATTTATAAGGGTCGATTTGTAATTAATTAAAGTAGAGGGACTAAAAGTGTAAATTCTGGAAACTTGATGTTATTCTATGTAAATAATGTTATTAAGGGAGTAATGTGTAATTTTGAGTATTTATGGGCTTGATATGTAATTATAAATAAATTATGGTTTAAATTATAAGTTTTGTAAAGTTAAGGGACTAAATCTGTAAATTCTGAAACCTGAAGGATCTGATTCGTACCACACATAATTCTGAGGGTAGGTTCTGTAATTTTGGAAAATATAATGCTTGATGTGTAAACGTGAACATGATAAGGATTAAATTGTGAATTATGTAAATATAGGGTTTATTTTGAAATTAATGTAACTAGAGGGGTATAACTTGTAAATTGTGAAACTTACGGGATTAAAGTGTCATTCTAAATAACATGGGTATTTAAATCAGTAACTTGAAGTATTTTTCATGTTAGACCTTTGAATTTGGAATATTTGCAATTAAAACCCTAAACTATGTATACTTGTCATAATTACCCTTAAACTTTTGTAACTTGATAAAATGTACCTAAATTCCATAATAATCTTGAAATAAGGACTTAACCTAATCTGGGATACTAATATCTTACTAAATATGGAAATCTGTTAATTATAAAAACCTGCTAAAAATAGAAACTTACTAAATCTGGAAAGTTACTAAAAATAGAAAGTTACTTAAAATGGGAAGGTAAACTAAAAGTAATAATCTGAATTAGAATCTGTTGTAATTCCGTCTTCTACTCCTTTAGGTGTAAAGAAGGAGGAGCCCTGATTCTGTTCCGTGTTTGTCTTGCTTATTTTGCTTTGCTAATAAGGTACAGATATTCTGCCCTTTTTTCAGTAAGGGTGTTTCTCTCCCTTCCTTCTGATTTAATCTTGTTCCATATTAGGATTCCCCATACCATTGCTATGTTCCCTTCTGGTTGTGAACCTTCCGTGTGATCCCTTTGTTTTGTGAGCCTTCTATGATCTCTTTCATGTTCTGACCTGTTTAACTTCTGAGTTGATGTCCTTATTATAATCCTCTTTGCTTTGTACCTTTTTCATGAGTCCTTTTTGTTACGACCTCTGATATAAAAATCTGTGATGTGAAAACCTTTTAATTATGACCTGGAAATGTTTTGAGAAAAATCAGTTGTTTTAAAAGAATGATTATGAATGGTGATATGATACTATTTTTATATGACATTTTATTAGTTTTTGTGAAAACTAGTTTAAAGAATATTTTTATGAAAAACCGTTTTGAAAGATTATTTTATGAAAACTATTATGAAAGATCATTTTATTGAAAACCATTATTAAAGGATTGCTTTAAGTGAACTTTTGACAGGAACTTCTAAAATGAACTTTTGCTACGAACTTTAATTATGAACCTGTGAAATTCTTTTCTGAACCATTTGATATAGTCATTTTAATCTGAACTTAAACTTTGATATAAAACTTAATCTGATAAACTCTGATTTGAACCTTTGATATTTAATTCTGAAACTACTTGACATGAACCTTTTTGCCATGTACCCTTAAGATATGACTTTTGATTATTTTGATAGTACATCTGACCTTTGACCTATAGTCTGATATCCAAGCCAATTACTAGGCATGAGGGTTTCATTTTCATGTCATTGATGCACCTTTGACATGACTCTAGGGCAGGAGAGTGATGACCTGTTCCGTCCCTTATTTATTATCTGCAATGGCCATTATGATTATGATTTGTCTGCGGGGGCGTATGAATGCATCCTAGATTTGATCTGTATCTGGTTAATTGTTATTTGTTAATTGTTATATTTATATGGTGACTGATGGTGTGTACGATACACGTCTTTCACATATATCTGGGAGCTGATCACTCCAATTTCATACATGAGGTCACCCCTCATATTATCTGCTTATTTGAGAGGTATCCCCTCTTGATTGCTTATATGGTTACACTGTTATGATATTATCTGTTATCTGGGCTCGTGATGGATTTCTGTTTTCCTTATCTTATAAATCTTAATTGTTTCCTTTTTCTTGTTTTTCTTTCCTTTTTCCTTAAACCTGATTCCTTATTTATTCCTTACTCTTATTTCTTCACTCTGATTATATCTGTATAATCTATATTCCTGATTTTCTTTGTACTGCCATCTATTACTGTTTTGTTATCGTTATATCTGTTCACTGAGCTCTCGTAGCTCAGCCGCATTTCTTTTCCTGCGGCAGGTTTTAGTAGGAAGCTGGGAATGAGTGGAGAGTGTACCTTTGGACTTAGAAGATTGGATAGCTATTCTGGATTAGAGTTGACTAGAAGATAATTTATTTTAGAATTAGTGTTTTTAGAAGTTTTCATTTGTAACCTTGTAGATTCAGTATTTCATTTGTAATCCTTTGAGATTTTTGTATTACTGTAGATGTATGCTTTGTTTTGATCTGATATGAATCCATTATTGTGATATCTTTACCCTTGTCGGGTTGGGGTGTTACAATTTATGGTATCAGAGAGACAGGCTGCGACTCGTAATACATTTACCCTTGACCTGTGCAGTCTGGACCACTAAGTTTCCACTGTAGGCGCTCGTAGGACAACCTTTGAGAATTTGCTTTAGGATTTCCCTATAGGAACTTAAATTCTGACCAGTGAGGAATGGGTAGACTATAAGTCATATGTTTAAGTAGCATTGCTTCCGCATCACTCTGATTCGTGCCTTGCTTTTGGTTAAAGAATATTGAAATCACATTTGGAAACTTAGAGCTTGTGCCTTGCACCACCTAAGATTTGAAACCTAAATAAAACCTGAAGCATTGAAAATTGCATAGTAATTGTCTGACACTATTTGATCCTTGCCTTCAGATTCCGACTCCGACCTCTGATCCTTTTGTTAATCATTCTGATGCCTCTTCGGGCATTCTGAGAATCCCCATGACGATGATATACTTAATACATTCTGTTAGTTGTTTCTTGCTTCTGATAATCATCTATGAATCTTTTGACACTATTTAATTTCGTCTTAACCATCCCTGTTCCCATAAGAAGTCTGGTGTTCTTATAAGGGTTGATTGACTGATCATTTAATATTGGCAACTATCCTCCTATGTCTCACCTTTGGCGTTTGAAACAATTTTGGAACCCCTGCCATGATTACGGGTTGTTAAACTTTTGCTGCCACTACCTGATTTTGACCTTCACTTCCGACCTGTTGGATAAACAGTCTGATATCTTTCCGACCATCCCGAAGGCCGTGTAACCCTAATGTGTTTGACACCTTCTATAAATTCATTACCGTACAGGATATAAATGTATCATCTGATACTATTCTGCCTTGCAAATCCCTTTACTACTCCTATTAGAACTCTGGTGATTATTAACCTTGGGTATATAAGTTTATTCCCTCCCTTGAATGATGAATCTTATTTGCCAATCAGTTTTCCTTTGGAAGGATTTGATGCAAATACCATCTCTGTATGGAATTGTTAACTGAGCATGATGATGCTGATAACTGATATTTCATACGCCTCACTTTGACAGTATACGATGTTCGTATTACCGATTATTCGCAACCTACCTGCCACTTGTGCTAAATAGCTAATAAGATTCCAACACCTTGAATTGTTCGCTTATATATCTCCACACTATACTGAATCATGTACTTGACTCTGACATATGAACTATTCGTCTGGTAAAAATAACCATATTCGCTCTGCGAATCTGTTTACTTTTGATATATTCGATTTCGAGGTCTTTTGTTGACTGGCTCTTTATAAGCTACCAGAGACTACCATATCTGATATGAGACCTATTGAAATCTGTTTTCATCCTACTTTTGTTATGACAACCTTTCCGGACACCCAATAATATCCATCCTTAGAAAGCCCTGGCATTGGAAGTTTTGTTGTACAAATTTTCTGGTGCTTTCTGATGAAACTCTTGGGTTTCCCTCCTGATTGAGAAGTAGAATTGACTTTGAACCGATCTCAGCTGACGAACCATGATACTATTGAAGTTGAGAGATTGAAGAAGCTGATGGAATATGATTTTGTTCACCTCAGTGTTTCCTTTGAATATCCCTATTAATCTATGAAGAAGAAAGAGAAAAATTTTGCGTCAGCATGTCGACTATCGTAAACCTAACCGTATCACTACCGTAATCATTTTTCATTTCTGCGTATCAATGATTGATTTGTTCCACCTTGAAACTCTGTATCAGACGACCTCATTTAATGTTTGAAGGACTGAAGAAGCAACCACAAGAACTCCTAAGATAGGAGATGACTAACTGAGAGCAACTTCCGTAAAGTATTTCAGTTTTATTCGTAAAGATTGGTAATGTGAATTAGATATGAAGTTTTCCCTGAAACAATTCATGAAAACTGTTTTCGTACTCATTGTGACCATCATGAGTTTTAAATAATGCCAATTGTATTGGCAAATGGAATCATATTTCTCGTGAGTAATTGGACAACTGTCATAGTATGACGGTGTATTAAGTAGAATGACTCTTTGTTCTGGAAGAGTAGATTTGATTGGTGTTCAGAGATTGTAGCAGACAAACACTACCAGGCATCCGGTGACGACAGCAATCTGAGTTGGCGAATTTCGAATTTGTGCTAGGAGACCTGTCAAAGACACACAGCCTTACTTCTCTATTCATTTTAGTTGTACTAAGATGAATTGAGAGCAGAAGCAGGCTCGTGAATGAGTGATGCACAGTGACTATGTCGGAGATTCACGTTACTACACCACAGTTCCAAGAAGAAGTGCCGAAGGCTTGAGGGATCAAACTCAAGTTATAAATCCTTTTCACCCGATGATCGTATGGACAAACATAAACAGACTGCTTGGAATTGAGAGAGACTTAAGAGCATGTATTGAATGGATGACGTAATTCATTTCCTCTTGACCCATTTAAATTTCTGTTACCTGATGATAAAATCCTTTGAATGATTTAGGTTCTCTATTAGTAATTCCGCTCTGTGTTCATTCTGCGTATTTTGGACGATGGTTTTGTCATTTGAAATTTGATGAATGATGGATGATCTGATGCTTTAACGATGTACCAAATTCTGATAGACATTCTGGGACTTCCGTTAACTCTTTCGAGTGATTCGTTCTCCTCTTAGTTAGGGTATCTGATTTTGATGACCTCTGAGACCGTAGGAAGACTAGGTGGATTAAGATAAGTTGTTCTGTTCAAGACTTGAGGTAAAGTATGACCATCATGAAGGCATATTTATATGATGCCAGTATTATGACGTCTGGCCAATGTGATAATACTTACATTATATAACGTGCACTTGTTGTGGGCATAGGATATTTCGAGAAGTGCCTTAGAGCTGTAGAAATTCTGATAACTATTTGAGATTATCTGCATTAGTGAGACTTTAAGTTCATTCTAACTTTACGCGTAATCTGCTTTCACCGTTATGCGAATTGATACGTCTGGATTCTCGTCACGCATTCTGCTGACCTCTGAACTTCCGATAATAATCTTAGGTCCTGTTATAGAACTTCTGCCAATTGATGTTATCGATAATCTATTTCTGTACGTTCTAATCTGATTTGTCAAATCAAATTCTGTGGACGGCATATCCGTCAAAATCCCATGTATTTCCTGCATCTCTTCCGAGAAGATCCGATTATCATCTGTTACGTTCGATATATTATTCTTTTGATCTGGATTCGGTATGATTTGTCTTTCTGAGGAAACCGAAGTTTTGACCTACAATATAGAGTCATGAGAACCAAGTCTTTCATATTTCTGTTCACAGTCAGTTGTGTTTCCGTTCCATTTCACCTCAATTTTCGAGGACGAAAATTTTTCTTTTAGAGGGGAAGAAGTTGTAATACCTGAAATTTAGTAAGCATGTAAATGACCAAAATACCCCTGAAACTTTAAAATTTAATTAAAACACTTATAAGGTACCAAATTAATTCCGAACTTCTGAAAACGAAACTACATATGAAGTAAATTAATTCTGAGACAACATGTTAACATTTTTACATGTCCAAAAATGATTGATGCACACAAAATATTTATATATACAGAAAACTTGTATTTAAATTAATTAATGTATTTATAAATTAATTAAATCAAGATAAATCAAATCTAAATTAGGAAGATAATTACAAAATTAAAGTTGTTGATTTTAATCTGCATATCGGCCGACTCCTAAGGCCCCCCCCTCCAAAAATCACGGCACTATCCCTTAATTACCAAATCCCATTTATTTTCTTCCAAAACAAACCTAAACCCTAAAGTCGACAAAACCAAAAAAATCCCTCCCATCTCAATCCAATTTTCTGGAGGTGATCTAGCATTTTTTTGCTTTTCTTCATGGTTTAATCTAGCCAAGAAAAATAAGTGTTGGGTCGTGGAAAGCTTGATTCGATCGTAGGCTATTTTCTTGTCGGTTTAATTCATACGTGAGGTAACAAACTGCTACACCTAATCCGTACGTTCTAAATTCAGTTTATTATTTTTCTAAGGTTATTCAGATCATATATAACTCATATAAATTGAAAGAAATGAATCATGCAAGATTAATTGATCGTACGAATTTATGAGAACAAAAACACATTTAAAATCCAAATCTGATAATACGAATTTTCTGAGGCTTGTTCATAATTTTTCTGAGTTCTATACTGATCATATAGGTATGAAAAAATAGCCATTCGAATTGCGGAAGCTTAAATCAATTGTTCTTGAATTGTTGTTTAATCGGATTTAAGAATAAGTAAAAGAAAAATTGGAAAAACCTAGTACACGATTAGGGTTGAGGTTTCTATAATAAAATCTAGTCATTAATGATGTTCTAATGATTGTGTAATAAATTATATGATGATTCGATGAATTAGGGTTTGGATTTGTAATTTAAAAAGTAAATCCGATTGGTTTTAAATCATAAGGGTGTGTTTTGTCAACTTTGTAACTTGTGGGATATTTTTGTAATGTTATATAAGTCTGTGGGAATGTAGGAAAAATATAACTTGAGGGTCCTAAGTGTAAATATCGCAAGAAAAGAATTTAATTGTATTTATAAGGGTCGATTTGTAATTAATTAAAGTAGAGGGACTAAAAGTGTAAATTCTAGAAACTTGATGTTATTCTGTGTAAATAATGTTATTAAGGGAGTAATGTGCAATTTTGAGTATTTATGGGCTTGATATGTAATTATAAATAAATTATGGTTTAAATTATAAGTTTTGTAAAGTTAAGGGACTAAATCTGTAAATTCTGAAACCTAAAGGATCTGATTCGTACCACACATAATTCTGAGGGTAGGTTCTGTAATTTTGGAAAATATAATGCTTGATGTGTAAACGTGAACATGATAAGGATTAAATTGTGAATTATGTAAATATAGGGTTTATTTTGAAATTAATGTAACTAGAGGGGTATAACTTGTAAATTGTGAAACTTACGAGATTAAAGTGTCATTCTGAATAACATGGGTATTTAAATCAGTAACTTGAAGTATTTTTCATGTTAGACCTTTGAATTTGGAATATTTGCAATTAAAACCCTAAACTATGTATACTTGTCATAATTACCCTTAAACTTTTGTAACTTGATAAAATGTACCTTAATTCCATAATAATCTTGAAATAAGGACTTAACCTAATCTGGGATACTAATATCTTACTAAATATGGAAATCTGTTAATTATAGAAACCTGCTAAAAATAGAAACTTACTAAATCTGGAAAGTTACTAAAAATAGAAAGTTACTTAAAATGGAAAGGTAAACTAAAAGTAATAATCTGAATTAGAATCTGTTGTAATTCCGTCTTCTACTCCTTTAGGTGTAAAGAAGGAGGAGCCCTGATTTAATCTTGTTCCATATTAGGATTCCCCATACCATTGCTATGTTCCCTTCTGTTTGTGAACCTTCCATGTGATCCCTTTGTTTTGTGAGCCTTCTATGATCTCTTTCATGTTCTGACCTGTTTAACTTCTGAGTTGATGTCCTTATTATAATCCTCTTTGCTTTGAACCTTTTTCATGATTCCCTTTTGTTACGACCTCTGATATAAAAATCTGTGATGTGAAAACCTTTTAATTATGACCTGGAAATGTTTTGAGAAAAATCAGTTATTTTAAAAGAATGATTATGAATAGTGATATGATACTCTTTTTATATGACATTTTATTAGTTTTTGTGAAAACTAGTTTAAAGAATATTTTTATGAAAAACCGTTTTGAAAGATTATTTTATGAAAACTATTCTGAAAGATCATTTTATTGAAAACCATTATTAAAGGATTGCTTTAAGTGAACTTTTGACAGGAACTTCTAAAATGAACTTTTGCTACGAACTTTAATTATGAACCTGTGAAATTCTTTTCTGAACCATTTGATATAGTCCTTTTAATCTGAACTTAAACTTTGATATAAAACTTAATCTGATAAACTCTGATTTGAACCTTTGATATTTAATTCTGAAACTACTTGACATGAACCTTTTTGCCATGTACCCTTAAGATATGACTTTTGATTATTTTGATAGTACATCTGACCTTTGACCTACAGTCTGATATCCGAGCCAATCACTAGGCATGAGGGTTTCATGTCCATGTCATTGATGCACCTTTGACATGACTCTAGGGCAGGAGAGTGATGACCTGTTCCGTCCCTTATTTATTATCTGCTATGGCCATTATGATTATGATTTGTCTTCGGGGGCGTATGGATGCATCCTAGATTTGATCTGTATCTGTTTAATTGTTATTTGTTAATTGTTATATTTATCTGGTGACTGATGGTGTGTGCTATACACGTCTTTCACATATATCTGGGAGCTGATCACTCTAATTTGATACATGAGGTCACCCCTCATATTATCTGGTTACTTGAGAGGTATCCCCTCTAGATTGCTTATATGGTTACACTGTTATGATATTATCTGTTATCTGGGCTCGTGATGGATTTCTGTTTTCCTTATCTTATAAATCTTAATTGTTTCCTTTTTCTTGTTTTTCTTTCCTTTTTCCTTAAACCTGATTCCTTATTTATTCCTTACTCTTATTTCTTCACTCTGATTGTATCTGTATAATCTGTATTCCTGATTTTCTTTGTACTGCCATCTATTACTGTTTTGTTATCGTTATATCTGTTCACTGAGCTCTCGTAGCTCAGCCGCATTTCTTTTCCTGCGGCAGGTTTTAGTAGGAAGCTGGGAATGAGTGGAGAGTGTACCTTTGGACTTAGAAGATTGGATAGCTATTCTAGATTAGAGTTGACTAGAAGATAATTTATTTTAGAATTAGTGTTTTTGGAAGTTTTCATTTGTAACCTTGTAGATTCAGTATTTCATTTGTAATCCTTTGAGATTTTTGTATTACTGTAGATGTATGCTTTGTTTTGATCTGATATGAATCCATTATTGTGATATCTTTACCCTTGTCGGGTTGGGGTGTTACACCATTTTATCAAAATTGTGCCAACTCCTTTTATCGCAAATCTGGTTCAGCCTCTTTATCGCAATTGTGAAACTCCACTTTATCGCAATTGTGAAACAGCCTTTTATCGCAATTGTGCAACTGGTTTTTATCGCAAACGGTTGTCAGACTTCCTTATCGCAAACAGATATCGGACAAGCTATCGCAAACGGTTCTCAGACAGCATCTTATCGCAAACAGTTATCAGACAGAACTTTTCACAATTGACAGAAGTGGTCCCTTATCGAAATTGAGGCTGTTTACAGAACTTTCGCTGTTTGGCAGAACTGGTCCTCGCAATTCATTTAAACGCTTTACAACTTAAATAACTTTTATAAAATTGATTCGAACGTAATTTCTACAACTCCGAAAGTGAACTCGGTATTTTCTCACTTGTTTAAGTGTGTAAAATACTTCGACAAGGGAATATCTACTAGTTTGTATAAATTAGTTAGATTGATTATATAAATTGCCAATTTATATAAATTGGATAATTCTATATAAATTGAAATTTTACCATAATTTGTATAAATTTTGGTTTAAATTGAAATTTCTATAGAAATTGTCATTTTATCTAAATTGTAATTTACATAACTTTTGTCGAATTTGTGAACTTTTGATTTTGTCTAAATTATAGTCTAGTCAAATTTAGTAACTTTATTTAATTTGTTTCGTTTATCTAAATTGTAATAGTTTATCTAAATTGCAAATAACTTCAACAATCATCAACAAAGAACCAAGTCTTCACAACAACAACAAAGCTTAACCTTCAACAATCACAACACCTATTTCTTTGCAACGATCCTGAATTAACTGAATCAACTTTATCATACAACATCAACAATGACTACTCAACAAGATATCCATGCAGCTGGTGCTAAAAACCGTCCTCCAATGCTAGAAAAAGGTAGTTACCTTCCATGGACAAGCCGTATGCTTCGATACATGAAAACCAAACCTAATGGACAAGGTAAACTCTTGATTAACTCCATCCAAAAAGGACCATTCAAGCCTCGTCAGGTTCAAGAACCGGGTAATCCAAATTCAGTACCTCCCGTTCCACCATCCTTTCGTGATCAAAAGGAAGAGTAATACACAGCGGATGATTGGAAACAAATTAAAGCTGATGACTTAGCCATGCACTTAATTCAACTCGGTTTACCACAGGAAATATTTTGTGCTGTTGACAGTTGTGAAACTGCTTATGATATGTGGGAACGAGTTCGAAGGCTTTGTCATGGTACGGAAATTGGTCAACAAGACATTGAAAACAAGCTTCTGACTGAATGGGAGAAGTTCATATCCACCCCGGCTGAACCAATTGAATCTTACTACACAAGGTTTTGTACTCTCATGAATGAGCTCATCAGGAACAAGTTGGCTCCAAGGCAAATTGTTCAAAACATCAAGTTCATCAACAACCTACCAGAGGAATGGGGACGATATGTAACAATCGTTAACCAAACAAAAAATCTTCATGAGGTGAACTATGATCAGCTCTATGACTTTTTGAAACAAAACCAGAAAGAGGCAGATGAAGTTAGGAAAGAGAAGCTAGCCAAACAACATGATCCTCTAGCATTGATTGCTCAAGCACCAACACCTTCAACAGTGAATACACAACCATCATCATCCACTTCCACTCAGAACTTCACGCAACAACAATATGTTCCACAACAACCATTCTACCCACAACATCAAGTCATTCCACAACAACAATACCCACAATACCCAGAAACTGAATACGATGACAGTGCTGCTTTGTCTCAAGCATTTACCCTTCTATCAAGAGTATTCCAAGGACGCTATTCCACACCAACAAACAACAACCAAAGGATTTCATCGAATACTCGCAACAGGCAAATTGCTCAGCCGAGTTTCAATATGGGTCATCAAGGACAAATGGTTGGAGTTTATGGGAATCAGCAAGGATATGCTACAGGGTTTCAAATGGGTAATCAAGGGCAGTATGCAGGCAATCAGAGGGGTCAGTATATGGGTAATCAGAATCAGTTGGGTCAAGTTGCTGGAAATCAAAGGGGTCAGAATATGGGTAATCAGTTTGGGAATGTTGCTGCTCCAGTTGCTGGGAATGTGAATCAGGGGAATATGAAGTGTTTTAACTGTCAAGGAACTGGTCACATGGCAAGGAACTGTCCCACGAGGCCAAAAAAGAAAGATCCAGCTTATCTGCAGAAAGCATTGCTGTTGTCACAGAAGGAAACGGCCGAGTTACAGTTGAGTGCAGAGGAGAATGATTTCAGGGCACTAATGGATGATATGGAAGATCCGGAAGATATCGATGCCAACTGCATTTTCATGGCAAACCTTCAAGAAGCAAAGTATGACACGGATTCTGAAGCACCCCCTGCTTATGATGTCAATGGAATCTCTGAGGTACCAACATATGCTACATGTCACAATAATGAAATGTTTGATATGTCACCTCAAAATGAACAGCATCCTGCGACTCCTACTCTTACTTATGATACATATATGGACTCCCCAAGTTGTAGTAATACTAATTTGGCTACTCCAGATTTGGATCCTAATGGAGGTTTCGGGTCACAGCATACTGAGAATGATAAGGATACATGTGCTTTATTTGAATCATTATTGAATAACTGTAGTATTGAAATTGAAAAGGTCAAAAAGATCAATCGCGATGTTAAGGCCGCGAATGAAAAATTGACCGCTGAGCTTGAGAGATATAAGGTAAATGAACAAGCTTTTGAATTTAATAACAAATGACAGTCAGAACTTGAAACTGGTTATAGAGATTCTATGTTAAAGGAGAAACATTTGCAAATCAAATACGACACTCTCGATGTTAAGTTGAACATGCAAATAAAATCCCTAAACAAGGAAATTTCTGAATTAACCACCCAACTTTCTAAACAAAAATCAATTTGTTATGATCTTGAAAAAGAGAAGAAAGAATTGAATGCTAAGTTTTCAAAACGAGAAAATGATCTTCTTGATGAAATCATTGACAAACAAGAAAGCATTAAAAAGTTGGAAGAATTGCTTGTAAAAAGGGGTCATTCAACACAAATAATTAATTTGTTAATTAACGATCCAAACCCAATTTTACATACAATGAAGAAAATGGCTATCGGTTGTGAAAACCCTTATTATCTCAAGAAAGCTCAGCAACATCAGAATGTGTTATATAATGGTAGTGTGTTAAATGATAACCATGATCCTCCTGAGGTTCGTGATTTCTATGAAACGATTGAGCTTGCCGAAGAGAGTCGTGTTAAAATGAGACAAATGAACCCAGAAATTAAACCAATTGATTATAACAAGCTTAATATAGATTCTGGCATTCATCTTGTGCAAAAAGAGTCACCATTGTTTTTCAAAAAACCAGTGGTTGTCGCAAAAAGAAAAGTTGTTTCGAAACATCTTTCTAACATCGAACAAATATTCTCTAAGAACACTTGTAACACAAGTGAAGCTAGACAATATTTGGATGATCTTAAATGGAGAGTTGAAATGCTTTAAATGACTGTGGCATCCAAAACAAATAGTAACTACAATGATTGGTTTTCAAGTTTTCATACAGAACAGAAAAAGATGTTTGAAAAAGATATCATTCCTCTACTATCTGCAATTTATGCGGTAGTTCTGAATGTTGAAAGAACTTTTCTGAATGAAACCGCCGACTTTGTCAAGGACCACAAATCCCTAGTGAAAGAAGCTAATGAAAACATTGAACACATAAAAGTTTTGGAAAGACACAATGACACTCTCTTCGAAGTAGCTCTATCGACTGAAATTATGTCCATTATTTATCAAACATATTCTGTAGAGGATGATGAAAGACTTCGAGCTGAGACTTCTGAAATTGTTGAAAAATATGAAAATGCACTTGCTAAGATTGAAAAAGAAAATGTAACATATTTTAAACAACTTGATCGGAAAAAGGAAGAATGTAAGTATGACAAATTATCGTACGAGCGTTCTTACCAAAACATGCAAAAGCAAATTGATCTTTTGAAGTCTCAGCTTGAAAGTCAAAATAGGAAGGGTGAGGAAACTAAGGACAAGCCAGTTGTTAAACCAAAAATGTCTATTTCTATACCCTTGCCTAAGGAAAGTGAAAAGTCAACAAGTGTTGATAAAGGGAAAGCAGTTGTCGAAACACCAAAAGTGATAGCACCTGGCCTTTATAGGATTAGTCCCACTACTGCGTCTACCTCTACATCCCAAACATATAGGGCGATAGACAAAAGTGTGAAAGAAAATCCAAAAGAGACTAGGAATGCTAAAACAAATCCAAATGAAAACAAGATAAATCCTAATGCGTGTGCCTTACCTTCTAAAGGAGTAGAAAGTACCTCTAGCAGCAGCAGGCCAAAGCCTAGGAGCAATACAAGGAATAGAGTCTCGCCTGCATCTAAGAGTGAAATCAAGAATAAAACGGAAGGAGTAGAAGAACACCCTAGGATTTTATCGCTTTCGAATAAGAAACATATGTCATCTGGATGTAATGTTAAGGACAATATTTCAAGTGCATGTAATGAATCTGTTTGTTTAATGAGAAAGAAATCTTTGTCTGAAAATATTTGTGATGATATTGTTTCTAATGATGTGAATGTGAATGCCTTGTCTAAACAGAAAGATGTGCCTTCAGGAACTAGTGCTAGGTCTAGATACATTAAAAGACTTATTGCAAAAGCTAGAAAAACCACTAGTAGCCTATTGCCTAAGGACCATCTTAAGTTTTGCACATGGAAACCAACGGGTAGAATGTTTACACTTAAGAATGGCACATTAGAAATTGCTCCAAAAGATCAAATAGAAGCATTCTCTAAGTGTGATTCATCTGTTACTTCTAACCCCCTGGAACCAAATGTTAAACGGTTTCCATATACAAAACCATCTGTTCTTCGCAGGTCATTGAAATTTGTCTTTGGATCGTCGACTCGGGTTGCTCCAAGCACATGACCGGGAATCTGAAGTTGCTGATCAACTTTGTATGGAAGTTCATGGGAACAGTTCGGTTTGGAAATGATCATGTAGCAGCTATTCTGGGTTATGGAGATCTTCAGTTCGGGAATTTTTTAATCACTCGGGTTTACTATGTCGAAGGATTGGGACATAATCTGTTTTCAGTCGGACAGTTTTGTGATGCAGATTTAGAGGTTGCATTTAGAAGGAACACTTGTTTCGTTAGGAATTTGATTGGAGATGATCTCTTAACCGGAAATCGTGGAACCAATCTTTATGCTATCGACATCAATCAAATGGCCTCTTCATCACCAATTTGTCTCATGACAAGAGCTGACGAAACTAAGTCCTGGTTGTGGCACAGACGTCTATCCCATCTCAACTTCGACACCATAACAAAGCTTGCCAAAGACGACATCGTCACCGGTCTCCCAAAGTTCAAATACACCAAAGAACACTTATGTCCATCCTGTGAGCAAGGCAAAAGCAAACGGGCAACATTCAAACCTAAAACCGTACCCAATTCGGTCGATAAGTTACATTTGTTGCACATGGACTTATGTGGCCCAATGAGAGTTGAAAGTATCAATGGGAAGAAGTATATTCTTGTTATTGTCGATGATTATTCAAGATATACATGGGTAAGGTTTCTGAGATCAAAAGACGAAGCACCAGGCATCATCATCGCCTTTCTGAAGCGAATACAAGTCTTACTTCAAGCTCCAGTTAGGATAGTAAGAACTGACAATGGCACGGTATTCACTAATCAGGAGTTAAGAACATATCTTGAAGAAACTGGAATTACTCACCAGACATCAGCTGTTAGAACTCCACAGCAGAATGGAGTAGCTGAAAGAAGAAATAGAACTCTTATGGAAGCTGCTCGCACAATGCTGATTTATTCCAGTGCACCGTTATTCTTATGGGCTGATGATGTTGCCACTGCTTGTTTCACTCAGAACCGATCCCTTATCCATCCAAGATTCAATAAAACCCCGTATTAGCTAGTGAACAACAGAAAACCCGACATCTCTTGCCTTCATGTATTCGGCGCTTTGTGCTATCCTACGAACGACAGAGAGGATCTGGGGAAGTTGAAAGCTAAGGGTGATATTGGAATCTTCATTGGTTATTCAGATAACTCGAGGGCATTCAGGGTGTATAACAGGAGAACGAAAAGGATTATGGAGACGATGAATGTGAAATTTAACGAGATTTCACAGATGGCTTCTGAGAGACTCGCTCTAGAACCCGCGCTTAACCCGATGGCTTCTAATCATATCGGATTAGGACCCACACTAAACAGTCAAACTTCTGGACATATCAGTTCAGGACTCGTACCCCAAGGAGCTCAGGCAACTACAACTGAAAAACCGACAACTTAAGAACTGGATAATTTCTTTGAGTTTATGTATGATGAATACTATGGTGGAGCTTCGACAAATGCATCACAACAACGTGCCGCTGCACCCGCTCAACAACATCAACCACCACCACCACCACCGCAAGATGCATCAACAACAATCGAAGCTGACGCACCAACTCCCTCAACGTCATCAACATCTACTCCTGCAACTCCAGTGATTGAGAGTGTGTTACCAAGAGTTGATGAGCAAAACCAAACCACACCAGTTCAAGAAGAACAACAAAACGATGCTGTGTTAGAAGAAGAACCATTTGAAAACCCATTTGCAACGGAATCTGCTGAATCTTCTTCTAGGTTACAAGAACCACCCAGCACGCATTCGTCAAATCCAAGGTACCCTTCTACGTTACAGTGGACTAAAGACCATCCAATAGAACAAGTCATTGGTGAACCTTCAAGGCCAGTTCAGAAGAGAAGACAACTCGCCACCGATTACGACATGTGCATCTTTGCCAGCTCAGTCAGTTTAAAAGAGCCAAAGAACATTCGGGAAGCAATGGCAGACAATGCATGGATTGAAGCAATGCAGAAAGAACTTCTCCAATATAAACTACATGACACTTGGGATTTAGTGTCGAGACCAATCGACAAACTCGTCATTGATCTTAAGTGGTTATGGAAGAACAAAAAGGATGAAGAGATGACTGTAATTCGCAACAAAGCTCGTCTCGTGGCCAAGGGATTTAGACAGGAAGAGGGGATAGATTTTGATGAGTCATTCGCGCCAGTAGCTAGACTTGAGGCGGTCAGGATTTTCTTAGCATATGCGGCTCACAAGAACATCACGGTCTATCAGATGGATATCAAGACGGCTTTCTTGAATGGAACTCTGAAAGAAGAGGTGTACGTGAGTCAGCTAGATGGATTCGTTGACAAAGATCATCCATACTACATCTACAAGCTAAAGAAAGCTATCTATGGTTTGAAACAAGCCCCAAGGGCATGGTATGACGAATTATCATCTTTCCTACTTCTTAATCATTTCACCAAAGGAACAATTGACCCGACCTTGTTTACCAGAAAATTCAAAGATGATATTTTGATTGTTCAGATTTACGTGGACGACATAATCTTTGGGTCCACTAATCCGGAACATTCAAAACATTTTGCAAATCTCATGAAAAGTAAATTTGAAATTTCTATGATGGGCGAATTAAAATTCTTCCTTGGACTTCAAATCCATCAATCCCATCGTGGCATTTTCATAAATCAAGCTAAATATACAATTGAGATTTTGAAAAAACATGGAATGGAAAATTGTGACTCTGTTGGTACACCAATGGTCACTTCACCCAAAATAGGTGCAGACTTATATGGGAAACCCATCGATCCGAAGAAATATCGGAGCATGATTGGGTCTCTCATGTACTTAACTGCTAGTCGACCCGATATACATTTTGCTGTCTGTTTCTTAGCACGGTTTCAGGCAAGGCCTACCGAAATTCACCTCCAAGAGGTTAAACGGATCTTCTGGTACCTACGAAGAACCATCAATATGGGTCTTTGGTATTCGAAGGATTCGAAGTTTACACTAACAGCCTTTTCAGATGCCGACCATACTGGATGCCAAGTTACCGCAAAAAGTACATCCGGGGGAGCACAATTTCTGGGAGAAAAGCTAGTAGGCTGGTCATCAAGGAAACAAGACTGTATGGTGTTATCAACTGCAGAAGCCGAATATGTGTCTCTATCTGCGTGTTGTGCCCAAATTCTATGGATGAGGACACAACTCACAGATTATGGCTACTCTTTCGACCGCATACCTTTGTATTGTGATTCGAAAAGTGCCATAGCCATCTCGTACAATCCCGTGCAACACTCGAAGACCAAGCATATTAGAGTCCGCTATCACTTTATAAAGGAACACGTCGAAGAGGGTATTGTTGAATTATTCTTCGTGAAGACTGAATACCAACTCGCCGATCTATTTACTAAGGCCCTTCCAAAAGAAAGGTTTGATAACTTAGTTCGTCGAATTGGCATCCGAAGCCTAACTCCCGAAGAGTTAGAAAGTCTTCTCGAAACTTCTTGAAATTTTTTCTCAAAAGCTTTGCTATACATATTTTTGAAAAAAACAAAATACAAAATTTGAAAAATCAAAAAAAAAATATAATAATAATAAAAAATAAAAAAATAGAAAATTTCAAAAATACAAAAACAATATAAAACATAAAAACCAAAAAATATTCTTCCCACGACATGTCTCTCGTATAAATCAATATTCTATACGTACTGATGATGTACCCTCCGAACGGGTCGAAGGACTCCCCTTCGAGCCTGTAGAAAGCCCTCTCTTCGGAGGCCCAGGTTAATCTCCTTAACACGTTTCATTGGCGTAAAACCATTCGCCTGCGAACTGGTTACCATGTGGGAATCCGCCAATCGAAGCCCTAAGCCCTTCGGGGTATTCCTATCGAAGGGACAAGCACGAATGACCATTCTGACCTGGTCAAACCCACGTCTCCTCTTTCCCGCCAAAATAGAGATCGTGGGCTACAAAGCCCTAGCGGTTACCACAAAATCATGGGACGCCCCCATGATCTCCGAACAATGTGCAACCGCCCACTATGTCCTATTTCTCCCCTATAAATAGCGTAGTCGGGCATGAACAATGTAAGTTAACTTCACTCTTGTCATTTACAACCTACTCAAACGATTACACATACTTACTCGCACGCCGGAGGTGGTTCGCAGGGTCCAACCCCTGCGCAATCACTTAACGTAGTGTTTCGGTATTTCTTATTTTCAGGTTAAGAACAAGCTTGGCGCATTCTCAACACCCCCTTATTCCTTTGATCACCATCGAAGGCTTGGTTGTGCAATTATTTGTTCAATCAGTGGCGCCATCCGTGGGACCGCTACAATTGGTCTCGTTAGTTCTGAGCTTATAACCAACCAACCACTTTCACTATTATTCCGGCATGGATCAAGGAAGAGAAGATACTCCCCCACCGGATTTTTCGACCTTGGCACCAATACAAATTAATGACACTAACAACCTTCCACCAATAACCGCTTCCACTTTCACAACACGTTCTCACCCAGAAATCACAACTAACAATCATGCTTCGACATCAGCCAATCCAGAACCTGTCATTAGCCCAGCCTTTGTTGAAGCCAACCACGAAGTGTTGGAATCCCTCTTAAGGGCTCGCAACAGGCAAGTCAGGAATGCTGAGGTGCGAAGGGAGTTGGAATACTCGAATGATGAGTATGATGAAGAAATGGAAATGGAACCTAGGCCTCCGACCCAAGGACCAACCTTATCGGCCTTAAGAATTGGGTCTCCAGTCGGTCGAAGGCTAAGCAAAAGATCCGTTGGTTTTGAAGGAGTCCCCGAGAGGGCTCCGACAAGAAGGGAAGGGGCGGTTACCGAAGGCTCTAACGGTAGGAGCCAGCGAAGGGAAGAAGTGGGGGTGACCTTGCCTCCATTGCTAGCAGCTCATCTTGGAAGGACTGAAGCTGAGGTTCCGTTGCAGCCTTCTCACGCATCAGGCGTAGAAGGCAATCCGCCTACAATTAATATAGGAGGAAATCTTCCTCCCAATGGTATGTACCCCTCGTTCCAAACTCAGTCTTATCCTCAAAATTTATATCCTCCGCTAAATGGACAGCCTAATAACCCAAGCTTTCCCCAAACTTATGGGAGCATGCCCTTCGGACATCCTATGGCATGCCCTCCGTACGCCATAGGAAACGGTTACCCATATGCCATGAATACACCTTATCAGTCCTACCCAAGCCAAACTTCTATGGGAATACCCCCGAACAACATTCCATATAATACTGTTCCCCTGTATGCACTACCTTATAACTGTCTATACTCAGACCCTATGGGTTCAGCTACACCCTTCGTTAGGTGGATCGAAGATTACCCATTGCCTGATGGGTTGAAAATGCCTTCGCACGTTGGGACTTATGATGGGAAGGGGGATCCGGACAATTTCTTACATTTGTTCGAAGGGGCTATCAAAATGCAAAAATGGGTTATGCTAGTGGCCTGTCATATGTTTACGTACACCCTACGGGATTCTGCTCGTATCTGGTGGAATGGGTAAAAGCCCGGCAGCATCGTCAATTGATGAACTCAAATAAGTACATTTTATTATCATCATTTATCCTATTTATTTGACTTGTTTTATTATATTATATATGAGAATTGATACGTTAATGTTTACTTTTGTAATTCTCAGGTAAAAACAAGTATTATGTGAAACTTGGCGATTTTGGACCAATTATGGAGCAAAACAAGCAAGATGTTAAGAGTCTACTGAAATGTACAAGATCAAGATCATTCTGCTCCAGATACGCCGCAACATGCTTATTACATACGGCGCATCACTATCAAGATTTCACAAGTGACAATCCAAGACAGCAAAAGACATGCGCCGCATAGAGAAATGGAGTTACGCCGCATCTTAAGGCGGTGTACGAATATTCCTGAATATATTAATCTTGGACCCCACGCGAAGTTAAGTCAATGCGCCGCATCTACTTATCATATGCGCCGCATCTAACCCTCAGACAGAAACTATAAATACCCCAAGGCCAGACGAATTTCGAGACCTAACTAGACTTTAGAGACCGAAGACAGAAGAAACCCTAAAGCCGAATTCAGACGTATTAGCAGCACAAGACACACCCTAAACGAAGATACAAGAGCTGTAAGAAGGTCCTGCATTTATTCAATTCATTAAGTAGTTTTGTTTTATTGTATTAGTACACTTTAATTCATCAGGATTGATGGGCCGATTCCATGTGACTACGGAAAATCATGGGCACCCCTTAAAATTGCTTTCCCATTAATTAAAGTTTATATGTTGATGTCTTTGGTGACTTTTATTAGTGCATTGATAACCTCTGTGTCTAGCTGAGCATTGCTTGGGTCGCCATGCCCCTTCCTCGCCTATTTATTCTATCGTTTCTAGGATAATGGGATAGACATAAGTGATCATTAAGGGTTTACTCGCCGATAAGATTAGAGCCAACGAGAAAGGGTTAATTATATACACTTCATATAAAACTAGCAATAAAACAAGTGACAAGCTACTTAATTATCAGGACAGGTCTTCTTATTGTCTCGAGTATCTATCTGTGTACGTGTGTGCTAATCGCTGATTCGTGCTCATTAGTTTAGTTTATATTTAATCATAACCAAACCGTGCCAGTCTCTCAGGCTGAACCCCCTTGCGTTAGATTAGGTTGTATAGTTAACTTAAGATATTAAAATACTGATTAGAATAACTAGATAATACGTTCCACTCTTAGTGATCGACACTCTACTTACCATTATATTCATACTGACCGGGTACACTGCTCGTTAAAGTGTGTGTTTTATTGATAAGTCGGCTAAATATAAATTTAAAACTTGAGTAGGCATTAATACTGCTAAAACCACAACGACATCACGCGCGCACCAAGCCTTTTGAGCCGCTACCGTGGATATAAAAGAATTAGAGCAATACACACGCACATCAAGTTTTTGGCGCCGCTGCCGGGGATCGAATTGTTATTATCTGTTAATTTGATTAGTATTTTAATTAGGTTTTTCTTATTTTTAGATTCTAACCGCTAACCTCGTTGTATATTAGATAAATTGCATTCATTGTATTATTTGCATATTTTCTGTTTTGTGTGTTTTTATTTTCTTTAATTTTTGTTTCTTTTTGTTTATTTTTATTTTAGTTTTTTTTTTCTTTATTTTTCTGCATTCTGCTATCGTTGTACTGAGCTGATACAAACGATATGGCGCATCTATTTTCATAGATGCGGCGTATTGCATTTAATTTTTATAAAATACAACGCGTTTAATAAATTCGAGTACGACGCATCTTTCCCCAAGATACGGCGTATTCTGTTTTTAATAAGAAATTTTTCTAAACGATAACGCCATACGACGCATCTGTTTTAACAGATACGGCGTATTGTCTATTTAAATTAAAAACAGTTTTCGGATTATTAAACAGATACGACGCATCGATCTCCATCGATACGGCGCATCTACTGAATCAAAAATCTTGTATTTTGAAACGTAACGAAAATATGGCGCATTAGCTTTTGTTAATACGACGCATTTAATTTTAATAAATATAATCGATTTTTGATTAATTAAACTGATACGGCGCATTCTAATTCATAAGCGACGTATCTGCTTTCTGAATAAAAGTCTGATTAAATTTTAACGATTATAAGATACGGCGTATCTAACTTTTTGGATACGGCGCATCGCTTGCAGATATCAGCAACTTTTATTTTTCTTATTCCCGAACGGAAAATATTCTAACTTACCCTTACACTTGGAAGTTTTTACTTTGAAATCTACCTGTCTTTCATTTTCAGGAACAATGTTCGATATTTTCCCCAACTGGTTCGGAAGGCCCCAAAGAAACCTTACCATGGAAGAGTTTGCACTACTAATCGCTCAAGCAAATGAAAAAGAACATCATGAAGCAAGAAACTTTATTAATGAATTCAAAGGCAGTCATGAGCTGTTACTAAAGGAACAAAACAACATGATTAATGGATTGGCAATTGAAGTGCACCAATTGCCAACGGTACTTAACAAGATTATTTTGGTAAAACACAATTTGAAGGGGATTACAACTAGAGGCGGAAAGTCAACCTTTCAAATCGGAGAGACACCCGAGGATAACAGCACAAACAAGACTTCCCTGAATCTATATCATCTGAGAAAGAGCAACCAAAAGAGACTAATCCAGAACCCGTTATTAGAGAAGAACCTTCTGTTGAACCTAAACGATCAACACTACCTTTCCCACATAGGGTAAGGAAGGAGAAAGAAGATGCCTATCAAAAGAAGTTCCTAGAAAATCTCAAGCAGCTGCAGCTAAGCATACCATTTATGGAAGCCCTAGTGCAAATGCCTAAATATGCTAAATATCTGAAGAGCTTACTTACAAACAAGTCCAAACTTGAAGAGGCTTGCACTGTAACAATGGGGGAAAGAAGCTCAGAAGCATTGCTCAACAAACTTCCATCTAAAGAAAAAGATCCAGGGAGTTTCACTATTCCTTGTCAAATTAAAATTTTACATATTGGAAATGCTTTAGCCGACCTAGGAGCTAGTATAAGTCTTATGCCCTCTTCTATGTATGAAAAATTAGGCTTGGGTGAACCAAAACCTACTAGGATGTGCTTAGAGCTAGCTGATAGGTCCATACAATACCCATTAGGAATAGCTGAAAATATATTAATAAAAGTTGATAAATTTGAATTACCTATTGACTTTGTTATCCTCGATATGCCCAAAAATTCTAAAACTCCTATAATATTAGGACGACCATTTTTAGCCACTGCTAGGGCCATGATTGATGTTTTTATTAAAAAGATAACTCTTACCATAGGAAAAGATGAGGTTGAATTTAATATGGAACAATCTATGAGTAAAACTAATTCTGAAGACGATGAATGCTATAATATCGATGTTTCTGATGACACGATTAATCAATTTACTCAGAAATTGTTAAAAGGTAATTTGCTTGATTCTTTTCTGCTTAAAAATTTAGAAAACACAATTGCTATAGAAGATCAAGTTGATGAAAATACTACTGATAATTATTTCGCTGTTGATTCCGCTGTTTGTAACGCCATACGGCGCATCGAAAATATCGATGCGGCGCATTTATCTGATGACAGCAACGAAATAATAAAAGAACAAGTTTATTCCGCTAGTGCTAATGAAATTGATGATGTTAAACCTGTGCTTAAGGATCTCCCTTCTACCTTGGAATATGCCTATCTAAATGGGAACACTAATTCGCCCGTTATTATTGCATCTGACCTAACGCCAAAAGAAAAAGAATCCCTTTTGCAGGTACTATATAAACGAAGAGGAGCATTAGCATGGAGTATGTCTGTTATTAAGGGAATTAGCCCGTCATTCTGTACACATAAAATCCTTATGGAAGATGAATTCAAACCAACTATCCAACCCTAAAGGCGTTTGAATCCAAAAGTCCAAGATGTGGTGAAAAATGAAATTGTGAAATTACTTGACTCCGGACTTATCTACCCAATTTTCGACAGCTCGAGGGTCAGTCCTATCCACGTTGTACCAAAAAAGGGAGGAATGACGGTAGTACTCAATGACGACAATGAGCTAATCCCTTCAAGAACTGTTACTGGATGGAGAGTTTGCATCGACTACCGCAAACTCAATGATGCTACGTGAAAAGATCACTTCCCTCTTCCATTTATTGATCAAATGTTAGAAAGACTATCAGGACATGATTATTATTGTTTTTTAGATGGTTTTTCAGGTTTCTTCCAAATACCCATTGCCCCCGAGGATCAAGAGAAGACGACTTTCACCTGCCCTTATGGAACCTTCGCCTATAGGAGAATGCCATTCGGACTATGCAACACCCCTGCTACTTTCCAACGTTGTATGACGGCTATCTTCCATGATATGGTAGAAGACTTTATGGAAGTCTTCATGGACGACTTCTCGGTGTTCGGTAACTCATTTAGTGATTGTCTCTTTAAACTTGATAAAATGCTTGCTAGGTGTGAAGAAACTAACCTTGTTCTTAATTGGGAAAAATGACATTTTATGGTTAGAGAGGGAATTGTGTTAGGACATAAGATTTCTGGGAAAGGTATAGAAGTCGACAAAGCTAAAATTGATGTAATTGCCAAACTGCCTTACCCCACTAATGTAAAAGGTGTTAGAAGTTTTTTAGGGCATGCTGGATTTTATCGTAGGTTCATAAAGGATTTTTCAATGATATCTAGGCCTATGACTCAATTATTGCTAAAAGATGCGAAGTTTGATTTTTCTGAAGATTGCAAAAAGGCATTTAATATACTTAAAGAAAAACTAACTACTGCACCTATTATAATTTCGCCGGATTGGAGTCTACCTTTTGAACTAATGTGTGATGCTAGTGATTACGCTGTTGGAGCTGTACTTGGCCAGAAGATAGAAAAGAAATTTAAGCCAATTTATTACGCTAGCAAAACATTAAATAATGCCCAAGAACATTACACCACCACGGAAAAAGAACTTTTAGCAGTAGTTTTTGCATTCGATAAATTTAGGTCATATCTTATATTGTCAAAAACTATGGTTTACACTGACCATTCTGCTTTGAAGTATTTGTTCAATAAACAGGATGCCAAGACAAGGCTTATTAGGTGGGTTTTATTGCTCCAAGGATTCGATATTGAAATTAAAGATAAAAAGGGTGCCGAGAATCTAGCTGCTGACCACTTATCTAGACTTGAAAACCCTGATATGGAGGTGCTTGATGAAAGGGAAATCGCTGATGACTTTCCTGATGAACACCTTATGATGGTGAGAATTAAAAACAATAATAATAGACCATGGTATGCCGACTATATAAACTTTATTGTTGCAAATGAAATTCCAAAAGGGCTAACATCCGACGAGAAAAGAAGATTTCTAATCGCGCTAGTGAGTATATTTGGGATGAACCTTATACCTTTAAATTATGTCCTGACAATATTATACGAAGATGCGTAGATGGAGATGATGTCCCAGCAATATTAGCACATTGCCATTCAGGGCCGACGGGGGGACATCACGGTGCAGTTATTACAAGAAGAAAAATCCTTGATGCAGGATTTTATTGGCCCACTATGTTGGATGATGCAAAAGATTATATAAAAGGATGTGATGCGTGTCAACGATCCGGAAATATAACATCAAGAAATGAAATGCCGCAAAACTATATCCATGTATGTGAAGTTTTCGACATATGGGGATTGGACTTCATGGGACCGTTTCCTGAATCTAAAGGTAATAAATATATTTTGGTTGCTGTTGATTACGTATCAAAATGGGTCGAAGCGCAAGCATCACCAATAAACGATATCAAGGTAGTGCTTAAATTTTTGCGAAGTTTGTTCGCTAGGTTTGGAGTTCCTAAAGCACTGATTAGTGATAGGGGAACACACTTTTGTAATCACCATCTAGGAAGAGCTTTGGAACAATATGGAGTGTATCATAGGGTTTCCACTGCTTACCATCCTCAATCCAATGGGCAAACTGAAGTAACCAATAGGGCTATAAAACGGATTCTAGAAAAAATGACTGGATATAATCCGAAAGGGTGGTCTGTCAAGTTAAATGATGCTTTATGGGCATTTCGTACAGCCTATAAGACACCGACGGGATACACTCCATTTCGTCTCGTATACGGAAAAGCATGCCACCTACCGGTCGAAATAGAACAAAGTGCATATTGGGCTTTGAAGAAATGTAACATGGATATGGAAGCTGCGACGAAGAACCGTTTCATGGAACTTAATGAACTCTACGAACTTAGAGATGAGGCCTACAGAAATACTAAGATCTATAAAGAAAGAACTAAAAGATGGCATGACTCGAGGTTACATGGGGATAAAACGTTTACTATTGGAGAGAAAGTCCTGCTGTTTAATTCTCGATTAAAAATGTATCCAGGTAAACTTAAATCAAGATGGACGGGTCCGTTCATTGTCAAGAAAGTATATCCATACGGGACTATTGAAATATGCGATAAAAATGGTTATATATTCAAGGTAAACGGGCAACGAGTAAAGAAATAATTTGATAATAAAATAGAGGATACTGAGAACGAGGTGGTGGAGTTTGAACCCGAAGTATTGGAATAAGGAGCTGAACGTGAGTCTAACTTGAAGACTCTGGAATAAAGACAAGTGCTGACCAGGAGACAACCCGGAGAATTTTTACTTTTCTGTTCTGTGTCGAGTCTGTCAGACCTGCAGAAGATACGGCGCATCTCAATCCTAAGATGCGACGCATCGCCTGCACTGGTCATATCTTATTTAATTTTCTGCATTTTTATTTTTGACTTTAAAACTTTCTGTCAGTTTATTTAATGCGGCGCATCCCTGGTTAAGGATGCGACGCATCTTTTATTCTGATTCGTATTTATTCCAGGCTCGATACGGCGTATCTTCTTCCATAAGATACGGCGTATCGACTGAGCTGATGATTTTCATTTAATTTTTTACGTTTTATTTTTACTAACTACTAATGTATTATGCAAGTTTGAACCTTCTTAACTCAGGTGTGTTAAAGTCTTAATGGTATTATAGATTCCTGCATTCCTGTGGATACATCATCTATGAAGCTTAAACGTTCTAATCCACAAGAAAGTTGATTTTTGCTCTTATACAAATGGAGGATCATACCGAGCAAATCTCAGGGGAGTTTTTCTGTTCTAATTCTTTTATTTTCCAGTTTTTTAACCTTTGTAACAAACAACGAGGACGTTGTTTAACTTAAGTGGGGGGATTGGAGAATTAGAACACTTACTTGTCCTAAACTTTTTCAAAATATGCTTAAAATGCGCCTAATATATCAAAATTTAAAATTTTTAGCATGTTATTGTTTAAAGTCTAAATTACATAGCTGCACACATAACATTATTTCCAAAAATTGTGAACTTTTCAAAATTCACAAATCTATGAGTGTGCCGGTGACTTGTAAACTTTAGAAATTGGCTTGTATACTATTCGAGACCACCATAATAAGTATTATCTATATAATTGGAGTGACTTGTCTAAATTGGTAAATTTCTAGGATTACACCCAAATGGCCTTTATATGTTATGTGATATTAACTAACTACACTGGTTAGTTAACCCCCGTATAAACCCTTTGTTACTCTCACTTTTAGAGTAAGATACCCCTAGAAAAACCCTCAGAGCCATTCCTTTCGTTTCTTACACCTTTGTTATAATGTTTCGTTACACCCTTACACCTTAGCCTACCCTGTAGATTAAAATCCGTGGTTGGTTAATTGCTTTAGGCAAAGTGTGTTTCCTTACATTACCTGTGTTCGCGTGCGTAATTCATTATCTTTGGTTAGGTCGGGAAATTGCACAATGCAATTGGTATGAAAGTAAATATTGTATATCTTTGAGTTTATTTTTCGTGTGATAGAAAAGTTGTGAAATTTTACACATATATGTTGATGTCAAAAAAAAAAAAAAAAAAAAAAAAAAAAAAAAACGAAAAAATAGAAAAGAAAAAGAAAAAGGAAAAGTTGGAAGTTTGTTTTAACCAACTTATGTAAAGTTTTGTATTAAGTGGTCGATATCACCACTATTTGTTGTATATTATATTTATGGATTGAATGGGAGTTGGCCGTTATGGGAACGCCAACTAAGGTTATTCTTTGATTGAGATCTTGTTGAGTATAATTCGTGTCTACCTAAAGCGTGTGTTTCAAGTGTTAAAGCGTGAGTTATTCAATGATATGAGTCTTATTCATGGGATGGTTGGGATAGTGATTAACCACACTTAAGATTTTAATTTATCTGTTTTGTTTATTTTTCATTTTACACCAATTTATATCCCAAATATTATCCATACCCTATATCATTCTTCATCCAAACCTTTGATTTATTGAGATTAGGGATTTGAGCAATCTTAAGTATCGTAGTCGTGGATTCGGCTATGTATTTATGATTTTGTCGCCCTTTTTGATATAATATTATTGGTGAAGATTACTTGGTCCTATCTTTAGCCTATTCGAGTTAAGGATTTGAGCAATTGCAAGTATCGTGGTCGTGGATTCGATCATGTATTTGTGATTTTGTCGCCTTTTCTGGAATTTGAGATCGATAGAGATTAAAAAGAATGATTAACCCTTAACCAACAAACCCTTTTTACCGCTTTAGACTTGTTATTCCTTAGCTTTAGTGGAGGAGATGCGTATACTTGCCAAGCTTATGATAGAATATTCGTCACGACTGGACAGTTAAACGATTAGATTTGCTTTTATCAAAATATTTTATTTTATTTCTAATTCGTTAAGTGTTTGGTTGTGCAATTATGACAAAACGAATACATGCTTAAATATAAAAATAAATCCTAATATCTTTTAGGATACATTTTCATAAGATTTATTCTAAGGTTTACTTGGGGACAAGTAAAGTTCAAGTGGGGGGATATTTGATGAACTCAATTAAGTACATTTTATTATCATCATTTGTCCTATTTATTTGACTTGTTTTATTATATTATATATGAGAATTGATACGTTAATGTTTACTTTTGTAATTCTCAGGTAAAAACAAGTATTATGTGAAACTTGGCGATTTTGGACCAATTATGGAGCAAAACAAGCAAGATGTTAAGAGTCTACTGAAATGTACAAGATCAAGATCATTCTGCTCCAGATACGCCGCAACATACTTATTACATACGGCGCATCACTATCAAGATTTCACAAGTGACAATCCAAGACAGCAAAGGACATGCGCCGCATAGAGAAATGGAGTTACGCCGCATCTTAAGGCGGTGTACGAATATTCCTGAATATATTAATCTTGGACCGCACGCGAAGTTAAGTCAATGCGCCGCATCTACTTATCATATGCGCCGCATCTAACCCTCAGACAGAAACTATAAATACCCCAAGGCCAGACGAATTTCGAGACCTAACTAGACTTTAGAGACCGAAGACAGAAGAAACCCTAAAGCCGAATTCAGACGTATTAGCAGCACAAGACACACCCTAAACGAAGATACAATAGCTGTAAGAAGGTCCTGCATGTATTCAATTCATTAAGTAGTTTTGTTTTATTGTATTAGTACACTTTAATTCATCAGGATTGATGGGCCGATTCCATGTGACTACAAAAAATCATGGGCACCCCTTAAAATTGCTTTCCCATTAATTAAAGTTTATATGTTGATGTCTTTGGTGACTTTTATTAGTGCATTGATAACCTCTGTGTCTAGCTTAGCATTGCTTGGGTCGCCATGCCCCTTCCTCGCCTATTTATTCTATCGTTTCTAGGATAGTGGGATAGACATAAGTGATCATTAAGGGTTTACTCGCCGATAAGATTAGAGCCAATGAGAAAGGGTTAATTATATACACTTCATATAAAACTAGCAATAAAACAAGTGACAAGCTACTTAATTATCAGGACAGGTCTTCTTATTGTCTCGAGTATCTATCTGTGTACGTGTGTGCTAATCGCTGATTCGTGCTCATTAGTTTAGTTTATATTTAATCATAACCAAACCGTGCCAGTCTCTCAGGCTGAACCCCCTTGCGTTAGATTAGGTTGTATAGTTAACTTAAGATATTAAAATACTGATTAGAATAACTAGATAATACGTTCCACTCTTAGTGATCGACACTCTACTTACCATTATATTCATACTGACCGGGTACACTGCTCGTTAAAGTGTGTGTTTTATTGATAATTCGGCTAAATATAAATTTAAAACTTGAGTAGGCATTAATACTGCTAAAACCACAACGACATCAGGTGCGCACCAAGCCTTTGGAGCCGCTACAGTGGATATAAAAGAATTAGAGCAATACACACGCACATCATCAATCTTGATGATCTTAAGGCTAAGTTCCGGTCACACTTCAGTCAGCAAAAGAAGTTCACAAGGACTCATTTAACGGTGCACAACATCAAACAAAAAGATAACGAAAGCACAAGGGCCTTCGTTACTAGGTACACCGATGAGACTTTGCAGATTTTGGGTCTTCATGAAGATCAGCGTATTTTGGGTTTCGTACATGGTCTTCGAAATCGGTGCTTGGTGGAATTCTTGTCCACTGACCTTCCGACAACTTACAAAGGGTTAACGGAAAATACATATACTTGGATCGAAGCAAAAGAGGTGTCCACTAATGGGGCTCCGGTAGACAGAGATGGCAACAACAAGTTTTCGAAGCATTCTTCGTGGGAAGGGTCCAAACACAAGAACAAGAACAGAGATAGGTTTTCTTCGTAAAACAAAGGCCCCAACCATGGTTTGCTAAGCAGTCTAACGAAGTCTCCAAAGGAAATACTTGCTACGGAGAGGGCTGCCAAGGCTTTCGAAGCACCCCCTCGTATGACAAGTAAGGGCAAAAACAGGGATACCAGCAAGTACTGTCACTTCCACGAAAATTACGGTCACGATACAAACAGTTGTAGAGAACTGAAGAAATAGATAGAGGAAGCTGTGAAGTCCGGCCAATTGGCACATTTGGTGAAGGGTATAAAGAAGGGAAAGGAAGAGATGACCGACACTCAATTGGCTAAAGATACTGCTCCTCTCGAAGCCCCAATACTCATGGTCCGTTGGGGTGAAGCCAGCTTAAAGAGAAAGGTAACGGTGGGTAACAAAGTAGGGGAGGTAACTTTTCTTCCTCTTACAGGCCAAGTCCCTTCAAATGATCCGGTAGTCATCAAAGTCCTCATTTCCAACCGGGAAGTAAATAGAGCCTATATGGACTGTGGGAGCTCCTGCGAAGTCATCTATGAGCATTGTTTCCTTAAGCTTAACCCTTCGATCAGGTCGCAGCGGATTGATTCGAAAATACCCTTGGTAGGGTTTTCTGGTGAACATTCGTGGCCTCTGGGAGAAGTTCCGTTGGAAATAACGATTGGAGAAGGCAAGCTCGCAAGGACAGAAACCCTCATGTTCGCTATCGTAAGGTCCAACTCTCCTTACAACTTGCTGATAGGAAGGACCGCCATGCAAAAGATGGGTATCATAGTCTCCACTATACACGCAGCGGTAAAATTCCATACACCTTATGGGATAGGCACCGTATTCTCCACTTACAACCAAGGACAGACGGGAGATAACAGAAAAAAGATTAGAGAAACTCCGGAGGAGCCTCCGAAGGCCATTTTAAGTTGTACAGATGCCGAAGAACGTATCGTGGTGAATGAGCTCTATCCGGAGCAAACGGTGGTAATCGAAAAGCAACTCCCTGCTAACTTCAAAGCGGACTTGGAGAAGCTACTCAAAGCCAACAAAGACGTATTCGCATGGACCTACTCAGATATGACCGGGGTTCCCAGGACTCTTATGATCGACGAAAAGCCCTTCGGTACAGAGCATAAGCTTAACGAGTTCAAGCACATTGAACCAATTAAGCAAAAGCGACGAAGCCTGGCACCAGAAAGAAACGCAGCTGCTTGTAAAGAGGTGGATGAACTTGTGCAAGCAGGAATTCTTAGAGAAGTGAAATACCAAACTTGGGTCGCTAATCCAGTTATGGTAAAGAAAAGCGACGGAGGGTGGCGCATGTGTGTCGACTTTACTGACATCAACAAAGCCTGCCCAAAGGATTGCTATCCTCTACCAGAAATTGATTGGAAGGTCGAATCCCTCTCGGGGTTCCATTTGAAATGCTTTTTGGATGCCTACAAAGGATATCACCAAATACAAATGGCAAAGGAGGACGAGGAGAAGACAGCCTTCTACACAGGAAAGGGTGTCTATTGCTACAAGAAGATGCCCTTCGGCCTAAAGAACGCGGGGGCTACTTATCAGTGTTTAGTAGACAAGGCCTTCCATAAGCAAATTGGAAGGAACTTGGAAGCCTTCGTTGATGACATGGTAATAAAAAGCAGAACCGAAGAGGACCTCCTCTCCGACGTTCAAGAGACCTTCGATCAATTACAGGCTATCAACATGAAGCTTAATCCCAAGAAGTGTTCCTTTGGCATGGAGGAAGGGAAGTTCTTGGGGCATTTGATAACGAAATAAGGGATTAAAGCTAACCCTTGGAAGGTTAAAGCCATCACTGATCTTCAAGCTCCGAAGTTACTCAAAGAAGTTCAAAGCCTCAATGGGAAGCTTGCGGCACTTAGCAGGTTCCTATCAAAAGGGGCAGATCGGTCTTTACCATTTTTTAAAACACTCAAGGGGTGTACAGATAAAAAGACTTTCCAATGGAGTTGTGAGGCGGAAGCAGCCTTCGAAAAGCTAAAGGAATTTATGGAAATCTTACCGACACTTACGGCCCCAATCAAAGGCGAAGTGTTGTTCATGTATATTGCGGCATCATTCGAAAGCATCAGCGCGGTGCTCTTAGCCGAGAGAGAAAAGAAGCAAGTTCCTATATACTTCGTTAGTAGGGTCCTACAAGGAGCTGAACTAAACTATCCGGAGTTGGAAAAGCTAATCCTAGCTTTGGTTTATGCTGCAAGACGCCTTCGAAGATACTTTCAAGCTCATCCCATCACGGTATTGACGGACAAGCCTATTAGGCAGATACTGTCGAAGCCTGAGAAATCAGGAAGGGTAGCTAAATGGGCTATCAAATTGGGAGAACATGAGATAGAGTACAAGGGTCGAAACTCCGTCAAAGGTCAGATACTTGTAGACTTCCTCGCTGAAACACCCTCCGGACCTAGCCAACATAAAGAAATTCCTAAGGAGAAATCCCAAGAAACAAAGGAAGGGTGGAAACTGTACACAAACGGAGCATCAAGTTCTGATGGTTCAGGAGCAGGTTTAATGCTAGTTAGTCCGGAAGGAAGGGAATACACTTACGCATTGCGTTTTGAGTTCGAAGCTACCAACAATGAAGCCGAGTATGAAGCTTTGTTAGCCGGTCTTCGACTTTCAAAAGAAATAGAGGTTCGTAACCTCTCCGTTTTTGTAGACTCGCAGTTAGTCGCCAACCAAATTAAAGGCTCCTACGAAGCAAGGCAACCCACCATCAAGCAATATTTGGAAAAAGCTAAAGAACTCCTTCAGGGCTTCGAAACATATGATATAGCACATGTTCGCAGAAATCAAAACAAGAAAGCAAACGCCCTAAGCAAGTTGGCTTCGATGGCATTTGCTCATCTAACGAAAGAAGTTTTGGTAGAATTATTGACTGGTAGGTCAATTAAACGAGGCAAAGTTTCCGACGTCATACTCGATGAAGGCACCAACTGGATGACTCCGATCAGGGAGTATTTGATCAGTGGTATTTTGCCGGAGGATCCTAAACTTGCTCGAAAGGTGAGGATCAAAGCTCCCCAATACAGACTTATTGGGGATAACCTGTACAGGAGATCCTTCTTATCACCATGGCTTCGTTGTGTGGGACCAAAACAGGCTTCGAACATCATCTATGAGGTTCACGAAGGATCTTGCGGATTGCACGCAGGCCCTCGCTCAGTTGTGTCAAAAATAATGAAACTTGGGTATTATTGGCCATCCATGCATAGAGATGCAATAGAGATAATACAAAAGTGCGAAGCATGTCAGATCCACTCCAAAGTCCCGAGAATGCCTAAGCAAGACATGACCTCCGTTACGTCAGCATGGCCTTTCTGCCAATGGGGAATTGACATAGTCGGACCCCTACCAGTTGCTCCAGGAGGGGTAAAGTTCTTGGTCGTAGCTATAGACTACTTTACCAAATGGGTTGAAGCAAATCCCTTGGCATCAGTAACAGGAAGGCATATGGAGAAATTCGTGTGGGAACACATAATCTGTCGTTTTGGTGTCCCTCACATTATCATCTCCGACAATGGAAAGCAGTTCGCCGAAGGGGTGTTCCCAACCTTCTGCGAAGGCCTGAAGATCAAACAGTCATTCACTTCCGTTTATCATCCCCAAGGTAATGGACAAGTAGAAGTCACAAACCGAGATATTATCGAGGGAATAGAGAAGAGGATAGGACGAAGCCATCATGGGTGGGTAGACGAATTACCCCAAGTTCTGTGGGCACATAGGACGCACCCCAAGTCAAGCCATGGGGAGACTCCTTTTAGCCTTACTTATGGAATGGAGGCTGTTATACCCTCTGAAATAAGCATTGAAACAGAACGTATTGTTAACTTTGAAGAAAAGACAAATGAAAAAGGCTTCGAGAAAATCTCGATCTTCTGGAAGAAAGACGAGAAATAGCTTCAATCAGGGAGGCTACCCACAAACAGAAGATTGAAAAGTACTATAACAACCGAGTTCGACCCTCCACGTTCAAGCCAGGTGAATATGTCCTTCGTTTGAATAGTGCAAGCAAGGCCGAATACGAAGGAAAGCTAGGGCCAACATGGGAAGGACCATACGTTATATCGGAAGCCTACGGAAACGGTGCATACAAGCTCGCAACGCTTAAAGGAGAGGTCATGGATAGAACTTGGAACGGTACTAACCTTCGTAAGTTTTACATCTAAAACTTACTACAAATAAAAACACTCAGTTTGTTTTTACAATTTCATGTAACGCATTCTTCTCATCTGGGGAAAGAAGCATTAATGGTAGGTGTCTTAGTATTCATTTCTTAAAATGATGTAATCCTCCCTACCCAATTAATGATATAACGCATTTCCCTCAAATCTCTTGTTTCGTTCTTTACAACAAAGATTTGTCCAGCCAAGTAGTATAAAAGTTTCAATGTCGAAGGATGTAGCAAGGCACATGCCTTGTATATAAATAACATCCATTATAATTCACATTAACTTTCCTATGAAGTCTTAGGGTATTAAAAGCCCTCTGCAACTTAAGGATAAAGATGGAGTGGGTCGCGACCCTCTGTCGCAGTCAAATTATACGATTGCTTAAAATCTTTGTCCAAAATACACACAATAAGGTTATAACCTTAGGTTGTATGTGTACGTTCTTGAAATGAGCGTAAGAGAAGATAAACATGACAATAAAAGTGGGACACATCCCACTAAATTAGCATTAATAAAGACTACGTACAGTCTTAGTCATCATAATCACAAAAAGGACAATTGCCTAAAAGTTGTGGGTCGAAGCCCAGCAGCACGAAAGATAAATTGTTCAAACAGGAACAAAGATTAATTGTCTCAAACAAACAACATGTTGGAAAATCATTTCAAGGTTGAGCAGAGGTGGATTTCTTTGTTGAGGACGAAGGCTGGATCTTCATAGGCTTCTTCGCCAGAAGTTCCTCTATTGAAGCCAATGGATCTCTGGTTACCTCAGCTAGGAAAGGGAACTCTGTTGACGTAAACACATTGCCAGCCTCATCAAATTCTTTCTCAGAATCAGGGCGATAGTATGGTACCTCCGACAAAACCACAGGCTTCCTTGACTGAGCAATTTCTTCTAAAGCGGAGCAGGTACCATAAAAGATGGCTGCGTTCACCAGTTTCCCAATAGCTTCCCCCACCTCATCACTACGATGCAACTCCATTGCCACATGAGGAACAACCTTCGCAACTACCTCAGCTCGGTCTTTCTTCAAGCTTCGACACTGGAACTTCAGACTATCGACCTCCTCGCAAAGCTTGGCCTCCTGCTCAATCAGCCTAGACTTTTCGGCTTCCAGACTTGCACATTTGGACTCAAGCATCTCAATTTGGGCTCTATAGATGGACACCTTCGACTCCTCAACCTTCAACCTATCACACCTTGCTTGGGATTCCTTCAATTGCCCTTCGAGCCTGTCAATCTTGGCTCGCATATCTTGAACAAAAGGATTCTTCTCGAAGTTCTCCATCACTTCTTTGCACTTAGCCTCCAATTCATCATATTCATGATCCCTAGTTTTTTGTTTGGCTAAGATAGCATCCATTTTAACTCTCACATTCAACACCGTTTGCACCAACTCCCTTGTCCTTGAATTCAAATGATTATCCAAAACAGCCTGTCTAGCATAACTTTTAGAATGAAAGTTGCAAAGTTCTTCCATAGACATGTTATCCAAGATGTCCTTCCATTTAGGAGGTGTCATTTTCTCAACCAAGTGGCGGCACGCAGTTGAATTGGGTAGTTCGTTAACATCGCGAAGACCTGCGAAAGACAGAGGCACAAGTTATATAAAGAAGGGTACTTTTTACGCATGCATGATAACTTACCAGGAGTATCATCCTCAGGAATTGTCAGAGGAGTAGGTATAAAGGTTTTCGAATGAGAGCCTTTGGGCTTCACCATTCTTGTTGGAGGAGTAGGAAGGGATAATTTCCTCTTCGGAGGAGTCTTCACAGACATAGCAACTTTCGCTTTCTTACTCTTCTTCCTATTTGAAAGACCGGAGGACCTTCCGAGCCTTGTTTGGACTTCCTTGATGAGGGGATCATCGGAGTCTGCTACAGTCTCCACAAAATGCGGAGTCTCGTCATTATTTATTGATGTCGATGGAGAACCTACTTCATGGATCACATTATTTGGCTCTTTGGGGACAAAACTAAGCTCCCTAGTACCACGGGCTACAACGAAGTTTCTGAAGGCCATCCCTACAGAAAAAAGGAATGAGATAAATACCATCAGATAAGTCATTAATTTATTTGAATAAGTACATACATACTTTTCCCATTGCAGATTATCTCAGGCTCCAAGGGAGAACCATCCCAATGATCTATAATGCCCGCCAGAAATAATATTGGCTCAGGAAACGTTTGCACATCAAATGGATGACATTCAAGACGTTGATAGAGGGGATAGCTTCTTACGAAGTGCGGCAAAGGATCATCAAAGCATTTTTCATCAAAACGATTGTCTTTATCCAATAACGCTGGATAATTGGGAGGTATAATCGTATCTTGCACGTAGAAAAACATACCTTTCCATTTTCTTATATTGGCAAAGGGTTTTGTTATTAAACAAGGGACATCAGGTTCACTTCTTTTCCCTAAGGTTAACCAATCACCACCAGGGCAAAGGTTGATAAAGCCTCTAAGCACGTTAAGCTTGGGCTCATAACCATAAGCTTTACATACTACAATATAGGTGGTTAGCTTGGCTAAGCCAAAGGGGTTCAACCTGGAAATGTGTACTTGATAATACTGTAAAAATTATAAGATCAGCGGGTGAATAGGAATCCTAAAGTTGGATTCTGAAAAAGCATGAACATATACCCAACATACCCAGCGGGGGCATCAAAAATACTTTGGGTCTCGTTTCGGAGTATCACTTTATACTTTTTAGGTATGGGATACTTTTCAAGAAAATCCGCCAAATCCTGTTCTGATAGGGTACATTTTTGTTGCCTAATGGTCCTTTTTGCCGCCATACTCATCTTGTATTCGAAATATTGAGACTAGGGAAAGATAATTACCTTTAATCTTAGCAGAAGCACGAAGCACAAGTACTGTGTATGTGTACTTTGGGGCAAAGTAAAACAATACGATCAGTGGGAATCATACAGGGTTTATGTATGTTTTTAGTTGTTTCATCCTAGCCATCCACGTGTAGTCATAGTATGAGTTTGACACGGATTCCAATTTGCTTTTGAATTTTGAAAATAAGTTTGTGGGTACCGACATTCTAGTTGATGTAGCTAAGATATGGTAGTTGCATATTTATTGGCCGCATTTATTGCGCAAGGTTGTTTAAGCATTTATCCTACTCATACGACTTTGTGATGGAAGGACTCGCTTGTAATTTGTTTTTTGAGTCGAATGCAATATATACTCGTACATATATATCACTTTCGACTGGGGGGCTTGATGATGTACCCTCCGAACGGGTCGAAGGACTCCCCTTCGAGCCTGTAGAAAGCCCTCCCTTCGGAGGCCCAGGTTAATCTCCTTAACACGTTTCATTGGCGTAAAACCATTCGCCTGCGAACTAGTTACCATGTGGGAATCCGCCAATCGAAGCCCTAAGCCCTTCGGGGTATTCCTATCGAAGGGACAAACGCACAGGACCATTCTGATCTGGTCAAACCCACGTCTCCTCTTTCCCTTGGCTTTCCCGCCAAAACAAAGATCGTGGGCTACAAAGCCCTAGCGGTTACCACAAAATCATGGGACGCCCCCATGATCTCCGAACAATGTGCAACCGCCCACTATGTCCTATTTCTCCCCTATAAATAGCGTAGTCGGGCATGAACAATGTAAGTTAACTTCACTCTTGTCATTTACAACCTACTCAAACGATTATACATACTTACTCGCACGCCGGAGGTGGTTCGCAGGGTCCAACCCCTGCGCAATCACTTAACGTAGTGTTTCGGTATTTTTATTTTCAGGTTAAGAACAAGCTTGGCGCATTCTCAACACCCCCTTATTCCTTTGATCACCATCGAAGGCTTGGTTGTGCAATTATTTGTTCAATTACGTACCTAGAAATGTCATTTTACAATGATATGGGCTTGTACAGATGCTTGAGCGAGAGTTCATTTAAATGTTTTCTAAAACATGTCGCTTCTCAAAATTTTCTTCACTATGGCTTTCGTATACTTCAATACGAAACCCGCACTTAAATGACGGCTTTTGTATATTTCAGTACGAAACCCGAGCTACAATGATGACTTCTGATTATATCTGATCAGGACTCGCATTGTTAATGGCAAAAGAAAACAAAGAATACTTGAGCACATGATCAAGATTTTTCAAAATCTTTCTCCAAATTCTGTGCTCAAGATTTTTCAAAAATATAACTCCCTCTATACCCTTAAATGATTTTAAACTCAAATGTTTAAAGAATATGCTTTATTTAAGGGGGCGTATAAAAAGAAAAATCAAAATGTTCCAAATCAGGCTAAAATGATCCGTCTATCTCTCCAAAAAGCTCTCATTTAATCAAGTTGATATCAAAAATATCACTACATGCTATTTTTGAGGGGGAGAAGAGGTGATTAAAATGTGATCAAAAGTTTAAAGATCGTGGATTGAATCTCAAAAGAGCTCTACAAAAAGACTCAGCATGAACCCTCGAATTGACGAAAGCTAAATGTCAGAAATCGAAAGACTTGTCCGGGATGGGTAATAATTTCAAGCTGGTCCATCCAGTGATGTAAACGTGTCTCGCAAAGGACTTGTCTGAGTAGAATGTACCAATTCGAGAGATGATCATTGAATATGACCGGGACGGGTAATAATTTCAAGCTAGTCTAACTAGTGATGTAAGCGTGTCACGCGAAGGTCATGTTCATTGAAAATTGATCAATTCAAAATGTGCGAACTCTACCCAACATGTGCAACTTTATTTAAAAATGCATGGGCACATGTGAAGTGGGAGTATTTCAGAAATGTAAAACTCTCAAAAGTGTTAACCAAAATGTGTTTACTCATAAACACTTTAAGAGATTTTCACAAAAGGTTTTATGGCAAGTGATCAACTAATCTAGGATAATCATGGAGTAATAAGGTGATTATGGTTAGGTTATGTCCTATGATCCGCTAGAGCCGGAGAGATCTACCCAAGGACAACTCCAATAGATTAGAATCAGAAGTCCTTAGGTAAGATTGAAAAAAGGAGTAAATGAGAATGGGAAAGAAGGGGTTGAAGAATTAAAAAGAAAAGTTAAATGAAAGGGTGAAAAGAAATAGCCTTCCTTGAAAACTTAGGGCAGAAACCAAGTCAATACACTGCTATCGGTGTTCACTAAGGTGATACTGATATTGAAGACAAGACGTCATGGACCCAGTGACGCGCTGCACCACCCCTCCTAGCCACTCAAATATCTCTTAAAAGATATTTGTTTCATTTCTCACGGAAAACACTACATAATCTATCGGCCTCTCACTCCGAGATGTGTTGATATTGAAAAGTTGGCACTCTGCTCCATGCCTCCGACTACTAAAACCAAAAACGCACAATAAAGTCTAGAGCTGTGAGATTCATCAAAAATCTCTTAGGAACACTTCCAATATGATACACTTGTGTTCACCAATAAGAACACATGGTGTACATGAGTCTTAATGAGATCCAAGGATCTTGCCATTTATATCATGATGGTTACGTGCTTCAAACGGTCTACAGTCGTGGGGTGATCTCCAGCGACTCACTGAATCGTGGGTGCACTTCGGTGTGTTCGTGTAAGCCCTCTCGGGGGTATCCAGTTCAGAACGGCCTGGGTTAAGATTAGAGAAAGTCTTCACAATATGCTGTTGACAATCTCGAAATCTAAACCTGTAAGCGCTGGATGATTTATCACTAACGGTTTTATGCAGCTACCTACAAACATCCATCAACCATCATCAGATATATCAAACATCTTCACCTCAGCATACTCATACTTATGAAGAACATCCTTGACAAAGCTCAAGTGTAAAAAGTTCAAGACAAAAGGATCAAGTTAAAGACAAAGTGTAATGACTAAGTTAAGAAGCTAATCAAGATGTCAAGAACAAGTTCATATGATGAAAGATTATGGGGAGATTGTTAGCAAGGAGAGATTTTTAGCATAAGGATACAATCCAATATGTATGAGTATGTTGGAGGACACGACGCATCACCACAAGAAGATTTTGATCAAGGCAAGAACATCCACAAAAGATGATACTTTGAAGATCACGATTGCATGAAGGAATGAAAATGAAGACTATTATACATCGACACACAAAGTTCAAGACATTGAAGACAAAAGACCTATCACCGGGAGCATCATTGAAATGACCACCCCTTAAGGGGAGATTGTTAGCATTTATATTATTAGTAAAGTGATGGTCATTTGTATTGTTTTAGTGTGTGTCGTTTAGATGTAACAAAAATAGTATGCAAAGGCTTTGTGTTGGACTTTAGAATGTATTAGATAAGCACATGTAATGTCCATAAGCCCAAGTCCAACACAAAGCCCACCAAGCCCAAGTTGAGACACTTAGGGCGCCGGCCTCTCACACTATTTAAGCACACTCTCACCCTCATTTTCATAGTGCCTCTTAGTCTTGTGTAGGTGAGAGTGTGTAGGTGTAGTGTGTTCTCTCAAAGTTGTGTTTGTTTTCTTTATTATTGAAGCTAATAAACATTCGACTGAAAATTTATATACGATCCACCATCTACTTTCTTCTCATCTTTACATTTATTCTATTGAGTGTCACGTTTTATATTGTTCTAGTTTGTAGGATATAGTTGGTTCGAATAGGATTCTTAGTTTTACAACGTATGTCGCCCGAAAATGGTTTATACCCAAAAAGTTGTTGCCATATCTATAAGTAAGCCAAAAAGGCCGAATGGCGTACGTCGCCCGAAAACGTATAAGCTTGTACCTCTGGAGCTATGTAAATAGTGAAGGTAATAAAAAACAAGTGTTATTATACGTTCCCAGTCTACAAGTAAGCCAAAAAGGCCGAATGGCGTATGTCGCCCGAAAGCACATAAGCTTGTACCTCCGGAGCTATGTAAATAATGATGGTAATAAAAAAACAAGTGTTATTGTGTGTTTGCAATCAAAACATAAATCAAGCGTTAACTTGTACCTCCGAAACTATGCAAGTAGTGACGGCAATAAAAAACAAGTGTTTGATGTATGTTTGTGATCCGAATGAAAGTGATGTATAATGGTCCGCCATGAGCAATAATAATTACGGCAGGGATGTTATGATTTATCTGCCCAGAAAACGAAGGGATGATGGACACATATGGCTCTCGGCTTCAGACCAAAGCCAGTAAAACGGCCCATAGCCATTCGGGAGCGGTCGCATGAATGTAAAAAAAGGGGGGGGGGAATAATCATCGTTGGCTATGGAAAACGTATCTGATCCGGTGGGCAGAACCATCCGGACACTCCGAAAAAGGCATGGTCGCACAAGCCAAGGTAAAAGGGTCGTGAAGCCAGAACGTAAAACCAAACGGCGCGTTATGCCCATGATCGGCTCGTGCCCGATAGGAGATCCAAAAAGGGGCCGAGATAATAGGACAGACGAACCATATGGTCACGAATTGCCGCAGGACGTAAAAGCCGAGCGGTTTTGTCAACTCAAGGGGTAAGTCATTTCGGAGTATGAATAATATGGTATACACACATAAGTGGAAACACGGTACATCCCATAACTAGCAAAACAACCATACAGGCAAATACAAATTGTTCAAGTTACAAGTTATTACAGTCATCCGAATCAAATCAGTTGTTCTTAAACTTAGTTCAACGGCACTGGTATGATAATTTAGTTCCAAAGGAAACACAAAGGAAATATGTGTAACCCCGGTCTGTTGTCCCGACGAAGGTGTGAATGCAATTTGTGAAATCGGGATCGTGAAACGTGTAGTGAATGGTGAATAAGTGTGAGATTTTTGGTTTTTAATCTATAAATATGAAATATAATCTAAAAACAATAAAAACGCAAAGGAATCCTAAAAACGCGCAAAACCCGGGCTAATCCCGAGCTTTAAAGATGAATTGATGAAATATTAACTCTACGGGCACAAATTTATTTTTCCTAAGTCCTAATTAATAAAAGAAAATTTAAAAAAAAAAAGAATTATATTTTTCTGACTTTTATTTAATTAAATATGAATTAAAAACTTAATTAAAAAGAAAAATGAATTAAAAATACTAAATGAAAACGGAAAATTATGAAAAATTAAAAGAAAGTCCTAAATGATGTGCTGATTCTAGGAAAAATATGCTAAAGGTGCCAGCTTATCCAGATAAGCTGGAATAAGCTAAACAGTCTACAATAAGCAAAAGGGAACAAGGAAGGTTAAGTATTTAATTATGCAAACTATAACCAGAGAAAGTCCCTAGGGCAGTTGGTGTTATGTGTGGCTTGTGAACAAGAGGTCCCTGGTTCAAACCTGGTGCACCTCTTTTTTTTAAAACTATTTTTTTTTCTTTTTAAAAATCTAATAAGCACTAGATTATAATCTACTTAAATAAAGACAACCTTATTTAAAAACATAAAATAAGCTCAGATATAATCAAAGGATCAGAACAGTAGGCATTTAAAGGGAAATAAGCAAAAAGGGAACAAGCTAATGACTGTTAAGCTGATTTTTAAGCTAAACTAAAATTGAAATAAGCTAAGGTGTACTAATCTTAATCTAAATGAAGTAAAAATCTCACAATAAGCTGCAATTTATAAGAAATAAGCTCTTAGATGAACCAAAAAGCACTAGAGTCTGCTGTGTGTGCAGGGGAAGAACAGTTAATTGAGGGGCATTTTAAGTTACTTAAAAGCTATCATAAGCTACTCTAAAAAATTCAGAAAAATAAGATATAACATAATAAGCTACCAAATATTAATTGTACAAAATTCTAGCTTAAAAGGGATCATAATGAAGAAATGAAAAATAAAAAACATGGGCTGAACTAAGAAGAGTGGGCTGATGCAGTCGGCTGTGAAGGATTTGACTAATTTGAGCAAAGCTTCTCAGACCCTTAAGGAAATCAAACCAGCACTTAAAGATCTACTTAGTGCACTATAATGGACCTAAAAACACCAACAATAAGGGCTGAAATAACTTATGGCTACAGAAGGCTTATTGGAACAGTGCTTCTCCTAAGCGTATACTAACCTACTCAAATCCGATCAATACTTAAATTTACCTCAAGAGCTCCTACAAACACTTTAAATAAACTAAATTAACACTGATTAAAACTTACCCAATGGCACGTGAACAGTACCTCCTCAGTTTGACCCGTTTTGACATTAATGCCAAACACTCCTTAATGGACTGTTTTGGAAACTTAAAACTAGATAAGTCCTGATTAAGCTATGTTTTCTAAAAACAGATGGTTTACCAACTAAATTAAAACCTAAAAAGCACTAAACAACCCCAATAAGCACTAGAATTAAGCAAATAAGCAGTTTGACTTTTTGTTGACTTTTTGAGATTTTGGAATTAAAACAGATTTAAGGCAACTTAACTTCTATAAAAGCTATGCTAAGCTAGAATGAGCTTATAGAAACAGTTTACTAAGCTTACAAACAGATTTAAAAGAGTAAACAAGGGATTTAAAAATATTGAGACCAAGTGAATAAAAGGGGAAAATTAAATTTCATTAACCAAATGTGACTTACAAGACTGAAATGAAATTAACACTGAATTTAAATGATTACACTAAGAAAGCTTTTAAAACAATGGTATGTGCTTAAACACATACCTTTTCTTGACCAAAACCGGACCCAAATAGACCAAAAACTAACAAATTATGCCAAATATCTCGAGTTTTTGTGTTTATGATTATGCAGGGACGGATATCGAGAAAAATAACAAAAGTCAAAGAAAATCGGGAAAACGAGCACGAGATTTGGAAGAGTGAATATAAGCCGAAGCCGGGGAAGTAATTATGCTTAAAAAGTCAAAGTCAACCCTTGAAGAATCAAAGAATGGCAGGAAAGGTCCCTTGAATCTCAGAATATACACTTTTGGTCCCTTCATTGTAACTATAATCACAACTTAAAACAAAAACCGGATTTAACATAAGTCCATGTCCATTATAAAACAAATAACCAAAATCCAAATCCAAACCACACAACCCTCAGCCCATAACCACAAACCCACGATCCACTATCTTTGTCATAACCCGAATCCAAAAACAACCCGGGTCAACCAACTCAATAAATGACCAGTCAAACCTAAATCCCACACACGCGCCAAAAACTATCCCCAATTTCTACTGTACGATAAACCCTAATTCACCATACCCAAAATTACCCTCGTACAATAAATTACCCAATGATTAAAAACTTCTAGAAGGTCTGACAACTGCCAGGGACACGTGGAGGCCATGGATTAGAAGGAACACATCACTATTTTGATCTTGAGGCTGGAAATGAAGCGTAGGGAGAAAGGGAAGGATCCAAGGGCTTAGGTTGATCGAAGTGAGTCCCCAGAAGCTTCGGATGATGGCTCTAAATAGCTCCTCTCGTTCACAAGGAAAGGAGTTAGCTAGTTTCGTTATTAAGCATTAGGAGTAGGGTAAATTAGGAGTAGCTTTTAATTTAGTTGTAGCTTAATGTTCGGCTTATTTGTATTTCTTCTTATCATTTCTTATATTGTACTCATTTTGTACGTTTTAATGAAAGTCAACGTTGGTCAAAATCCCTGCTCATCTGCTCATTTTTATGGTAAGTGCTTAATTTGAATTTTCTGCTTATTTTATATTGCTTCTGATGTCTAATAAGTAGGACAGTGCTTAGTATTAATGTGTTTCTTATTTTCTTTCAAAAAAGCTTAAAGTCAAAGATTAAGTCAAACTCAGCATAAGCTGCTTTAGCAGTTTATTTTCTTTTGAAAATTTATTTTCAGGATTAAAATCAGTTTAGTGGTTGTTAGAGTTCTACCTTATAGCTTTAATAAGTACTTTTCATTTGATAATCTGCAATTCAGATTTGATAGGGCTGTTTGGGACTGAGTGGATTCATGGGTCAGTATGGGTTAATCTGAGTAGCACTGTTTATTTACCATATTCTGATTGTGAGTCTAGCTTAAATAAGGTTCTAGCAGTAGGTCATCAGTAGAAATTAAGTGGATTTGAGGAATTTTAAGGTTTTGGGAATAATTGGTCCACTAGTAGCTTTTGAATTGCCTCAATAAGCTCGGCATAAGCTGAGCATTTCTGAGTAGTTTTCAGGTGTCTAAGTAAGCTCTCAAAAGCTGGTTTGATTTGGAGTAGTTGTGAGAAAGATTTGCGCCAAAATAGTTCACTGCTGAATCAGACAGTTTTTGCAGCAATAGTTTTTTTGTTGTTGCTGATCTAGCTTAGATTATGGCTTATCTAGTTAAGATTAGGACCTCATCTTTGGTTTGTAGTTAGTCAGTATATCAAGGATTGAATACATTATCTGGTATTTAGCTTTTAAGTTTTTTTTGATAGCTTATTCAGTCTGCAAAAACCCTCCATAGGAACTGCTCAGGTCTGCTCTTGTTAGAATTCAATTGCCATCTGTTTAAGAGCTAATATAAAATAGAAATATTGATTAAATTTTGGGCATAATTGGAAGTTTAGTTGTATGGTATATGAACTTTGAGTATTTGCTTCTGGATTTCCCAAAATTGCTTTTATCTGGCTTTTAATTAAGTTGCAAGGTGCTTGATTGATCACTATTTTCTCCATATCTTTGCTACTGCTCATATGCTTATTCTGCTGTTGCTTGTGCTTAATTGATTCACTTTCAGTTGTTATGAGCTTATTATAGTTAGCTTTTATGTTCCTGGTCATTATATAAATTTTGGTCAGCTTTTGCTTATTTTTGGCTTATTTCATACTGCTTATTTCAGCTGTTCTGCTTATTAGGGTTAATTCAGTTCTTGAATTTATTTTTCCTAGATTTAGAATTCAATTTTAAAATTACTCAAAAAATTTCAGATTTTTCCTAGCTGTTTTACTACTTTTAAATCATTTAAATTGTTTTAATTAGTTTTTAAATTCATAAAAAATTATTAAAAAGTCAAAAAAATATTTTTCTTTTTCCAAAAATTTTCTTTTATCAGTTTTAATATAGGAAAATTATTTTTAAATTTTTAGGTTTTAAATTTTAGAAAATCACTTTTTATTTACGTTTTTAAATTACGTCGCGTTCGCTTTTTATAATTCAATTTTCGTTTAAATGTTTAGTTTAATTATTCTATTAGCTTAGTTTAATTGTTAAATTTGATTGTTATTTTAATATTAGTAGTGTAATCTAAAATCAATCACTCTTATCCACATTCACTACACGAATCACGTTCCGGGAACACAAATTCCATTCGATCTTCGTCGAGACAAACGACTCGGGTTTTGCATATTTCCTTTGCAATTCCTTGGACTATAATTGACACAAATCAATTTTTGAACATTAAAGTAAATTGGCCTAAATTTTCTAAAAGCATGAAAATTGGACAAAAAAATTGTGAGTGAGGTGAGCTCTATATTTATAGGCCTCTAGCTAGGGTTTTGTAGGTCGAGTATATCTCAAACACACACACGTATAATAAAGTAAAACACATACTACTACTTATCTAACAAGCTACGATTAAGGAAATAAGCTAATAAGAGAAGAAGAGAATAAGATAAGAAGAAGAGAAGAGAGATTTGGAAGGTAATTCAATTCATACGATAAAGGGACATGGCTTACGCAACTTACATGAATAACCAACACTTAAAATGAGCTCCCTACCCTTCTATTTATAGGCAAGGGATTAGGGCAACTCTTACAACTTTGTTTCTAGAAGAATTAACACATGATTGGGTGGTCCATGGGCTTCTAATGGACCGCACCTATATGGCAAATATAAAGCCCTATTTAAGCAACATTTATCGCTAATGAACAAGACTTGAAATATATTAAAACGTGTTCCTAACAATCTCCCCCTAAGTCTTGATCATCAATGTTGCTCGACGTCTTCTTTGCTTCTTTGGCTTCCAACGTCTTTATAATCTTTGTTTCTTTGTTCTTGTTCTAAGATGATATGATGTTGTCTCGATCTGCCAATCTCCAACGTCTTCTTGTCTTCTCCATCATGCTCATATGTCTTTGACTTGTTTTCTGCAACATGTTCTCACTTTTCAATCTTAAACTTGAGAAAGGTTGAGGTGCTTGAACTTTTGACTTTACTATATCATATGTTGAACTTTTGTTGTTAGAAAGGTTGAGATATGAACATGATGGAGTCTTGATGGTTGAACTCCAGATCCTCAGCAGCAGCAGGAACCAACCGGTACTTACAGGCTCAGACTTGAGATTGTCAACAGCATAGTGTGAAGACTTTCTCAAATCCTAACCCAGGCCGTTCTGAACCGGATTCCCCCGAAAGGGATAACACGGACACACCGAAGTGCACCCACGATTCAGTGAGTCGCTGGAGATCACCCCACGACTGTAGACCGTTTGGAGCAAACACTAAGCGTAACCCACAAGGAGTTACCGAAGTGACCTGCTGTCAGGGCTGTTTGATGTTGCTCTGGCAGGATTTCCATTCAATCATTGATAATCACAATTGTGACTTCTCTCATGAATGTTCTTGGCAGATTGCTAAGATCTGTGAAGGACACTTTCCTATTTTTACAACTGATGCCCATGATGTAGAACACCAGAGTAATTCTAAGTGTACCTAAGAGATCTTTGATGAATCTCATGGCTCTAGACTCAATTAGTGCACATTTGTTTGGTCTTCGGAGGCGTGGAGCAGATTGCCTCCTTTTCAATATCAACACTCTCGTAATGAGAGGTCGATAGATTATGAAGGGTCTCCGTGTGAATGAAACAAATATCTTTTGAGAGACACTTGAGTGGCTTAGAAGGTTTAGTGCAGTGCGTCACTGGGTCCATGACGTCTTTTGTCTTCAATACCGGTGATGCTCATCAACCAGTAGATTATGAATTGAACCCGGTGTCTGCCCTAAGGTTGAACAAATGGAGGGCTATTTCTTTTCACCCTTTTCTTTGCTTTTCTTTTTCATTCTTCAACCCCTTCTTTCTCCGTTCATTCATTTTCTCCTTTTTTATATCATACCTAGGACTTTCTAGTTCTAAACTATTGGTATTGTCCTTGGGTAGATCCCTCCGGCTCTGGCGGATCATAGGACGGTTTTCCCTAACCTTAGTCACCTTATAACTCCATGACTATCCTAATGATGCCATAAAACCAAAACCATTGAAAATCTCTCAAAGTGTCGATAATTGTAAAGACATTTTGTTGACACCTTGAGAGTTTGATGATTTTCAGAAATACTCCCCCTTAACATGTGCTCATAAGTAATTAATTGAAATTTGCACATGTCGGGAAGAGTTGGCACTTTTGAATTGATTGACTTTCAATGAACCTGATCGTCGCGAGACACGCTTACATCACCAGTTAAACTGGCTTGAAATTATTACCCGTCCAGATCAGATTCAAAGATTATTGCTCGAAATCGGTACATTCTACTCAGACACGTCCTTTGCGAGACACGCTTACATCACCAGATAAACTGGCTTGAAATTATTACCCGTCCGGGACATGTCCTTTCGACTACTGACTTTCCTATCGTCAATTCGAGGGTCAATTCTGATTTTGAGCACAAGAGATTCCAGCAAATGAGACACCATATTTTAATCATCTTTTTACTTCTCCCCCTCAAAAATAGCATACTCATGATGTTTTTGGAAAACTTTATGATTAAAATATGCTATTTTTGAGTTTTAGGGAAGAATATCAAGAACATTTGTATTTATGAACAAAGATTATTTTTCAAATACTCCCCCTTGACAAGGGAATACTTGTCCTTATGAGCAGAATGTTTGAAAAACTTTAGAAAACATTCTAGTTTTAATTCTGCTTATAAGTAAGAAGCTTTCGCTCCTTTTTCAGGATTGAGGCACTGAAGCGTACCTCAGGGTCCTTTCTTTAGGGTCCGGGTTGTACATAGTTATGTGTGCACAAGCCGTTATGTCATCGGCATATGGTAAGAATAATGAATAAGAATTATGAATTATGAACTCAAGTGCTTACATGAACCTCCTTTGTTAAACTTGGTGAATTCTGGATCCGTCCTTTGATATAGTCTGATAGGAAATGGAGGACGACCGCCCACATAACTCTCAAGTCTTCGAATCTGATCCCTCCGATACAACCTTCTTTCAATCTTCAAGATGAACTGCATCACTTTTCTTGAACTCATTATGTGTCCACCTTGTTGACTTTTTCAACTCATGATCTCGAACTCGAAGAACTAACCCATCTCTAACGTTTTTCAGCATATTGTCACAGAATTTATGAATCTCGTGGAATGACATGAAATGGTTTGTGTGTGTTGCACTTCTGTAGACGAACCCAAAGACTGGGTATTTCTTCATGGTATATTGAGCATCGCGGTTGTTTTCCAAGAACATTATGGGCTCAACGAGATTCAACTTCTGCTGATAACTTTCCACTCCTAACTGAAGATCTTCTACTCGTTCTTTGATAATCGTTCTTCGGATGAAGTGGCAGATGGCTGCACTAAAAGCATACTGAAGATCGGTAGAGAGATGTTGCAGTTTTCCTTGTATTTTGATGAGGTATAAGTCTTCAATATCATTTAGACTCAAGTCAGGAAAATATGCTTCTGAGAACGAGTAGATCTGGTTGTCATGTCGTCTGACGGTGATCGCAGATAGGAATGTGTAATCATACTTCTTCGATCCTGAAACACTAATCACTGCCATGATCCTGAGGTCACTGTAGACTTGTTCACGAGACTTTTGGCTGAGTTTATACTTGTACCAAGTCTTCCTTTTATCATACCAGTGATGGATTCCTAATTCAGCATCACGATCATATATCACTTGTTGTTTGATGAAGATCTTCTGGTTGATTGCAGCTTCCTCAATGGCAAGATTTTGGTAACTTGCTCCAGGAGTGAAGGTAATTGAAGTTGCATACTTCGTTTTGCTTGATGCTCCATGCATGAGTAGTTCAAGATCTTTGTTGAAAAAGAACTGGAAGGGGATTTCTGAAGTTCCATGAGGTTTTCTGATCACGGGTAGTGGCTTAGTCCAGTCTATGATGTATGAACGATTTTTGTTGTCACGGCCACCCACCCTGAGTACGTCTGGATTCGTCCAGTCAAAATCACTTGACATTACACGAGCAATGTTTTCAAGGTGATACTCCAGCTCAGCCGCATTTGTAGATTTGTTTTTAAGAAGAATGAAGGCATCATTTTTGATCCTACGAAGTTCTCTCTTTGTCATTTTCTTCAAATTCAGAGTATGTTTGATTTTGTGTGTAAATTCAAACGTACTATCTTCAACTTTAGAAGCTTCGTCGTCTTAGATCTGAGCACTGGCAAGTTGATCAAACCATTCATTTCCGTTCACATCTCATCATCATCAAGCCATGTGACAACAGCTGGTTTTTGAGAAGATTTCTTGTTGCTAGATGGCTTTGATTTGAAAGGTTTAGACTTTGGTGGAGATGGTGGTGGTGATTGTGGTTGATCTTCTTGTGTTTGAAATTCCATGTTTTCTTCATGAATATGCTTAGAATGATGTTCAGTTGCTGTAGGACCAGATTCTGGATTTGGTTGAGGTGGAGAAGAAGTTGTGGTTCCTGTAGGCTCAGCAATGTTAATTCCAGATCCGCTACAGTCTTTAGTTTCTTTGTAGTAGGGTCTGGATCTGGTTCATCATCATCATCTCGTTTCCTTTTGTCCTTATCTGCTGAAGCCTTACAAGATTCCATATTTTCTCGAATAGCATTCAAGATGGACAGTTCAGTGTAATTGAGAGAAGATTTTGCAAGCAACTTGGTGTGGAGAGCGTCTTGAAGATCTTCAACAGAATATTCCAGAAGATGTTGTTGCTGAATCTTCAAAATTTTGATCTTTTCTTCAAATGTAGTATCAACATAAGTTTCAATGATTTTCTGAAGATCAGGAATGTACTTCTTGATGTAATGCCTTGTATTTGCTTTCATTTTAGCATCAACATCAGATTCTAGAAACTCATCCATCTTTAGCTTAGTATGCTGCATCTCTTCCACTTGTTGAGACAAGTTCTTGACTAAGACTTCCATCTCAGCCAATTTTACACTTGTTTGTTTGTCCTTCTTGACTTGTGCACGCTTCACTGCTTTCTTAAGTTTTCTTGCAGCAGGAGATACAACTTCCACTTTGGTAACACGAGCAATTCTTTTCACATGCTTACCTTTCAAGGCCGATTTGATACGATCAGAAACTGTTGCTTTTTCTTTAGGTGATGGTGATTTCTTCGGTGATGGAGTAAGTGAGGGAATTGGTTCATCAGATTTAGGTGTTGAGTCCTTAGGAGATGAAGGTGGAGGTGTAGGATTCTCGGGAGGTGACCCAGGAGGTGTTTTAGGTGATGATACAGGTGAGGGTTGAACTGGTGGTGATTTCTGCTCCTGTTAAGGGTTGTTAACAACCATAGCAAGTTCGGTTGGAGGAACTGATGGAGAATGGATGTAGCTATCGGCTTCCAAGTCAGCTTGAGCATCTTCCTTACGTTTCCTCTCTAATTCCTCTTGTCTTGCCATTGCTTCCTCAAGTTCCTTAGCAGCTTCTGTTGTCTTATTGCCAAGAATTTCCTTTTCATCTTCAGGATTCCAGTCCATATTGTCCTGATGGAGTTGTTCCCCTCCCTGGTTATCATCAAACATGGAGTCTGAAATTTCCTTGTCAGTTAAGACTATATTGCTCTCCTGATCATTCTCCTTCTCATTCTGAGCTTGTGCTTCCAAGTCGGGTTGATTAACCGAACTTGGTTGCTGAGGAATGACAGATTCAGCCTTATCGGGTTGAATAACCGTATCAGGCTGAATCTTGGATGTAGCAACTCCAGATCCTCCGGGTTGATTAACCGGATTAGTGTGGATCGAAGCTGCTTCTTGACCGGTGCCTGATCCTCCTGCTCCATGCTTCATTTCATACTCCCTTTGTTTCTCAACAGCCAATTTTGCCCTTCTTTCTTCATCTTCCTTAGTTGACTTTAGACTCAACTTTTGTGCATTTTCAAAGTTGATCTGATTTTGAAGTTCAGCTTCTTCAACAGTCATAACAACAGGAGTCTCCTCTTCTGATTCAGATGATTCAGAGTCAGAATCTTCATCAATAATCCCAGATGGTTTAGATTTTGGTTGGGGTTTACTAGGTACAGTTCTCTTGAGAGATCTTGGATGCGGTTTCCTTGGTAGTGAGGTACTTGATGCACTGCCAGTCTTAGAACTGCTTCGTGAACGAGTCTTTGTAGATTCTGACCCTTCAACCAAGTTAGAAAGTCCCACTCGACGTTCATGGAATGCCTTATCATATGCAAGATATGCTGGAGTTTCTTTTATTTTATCGGTCATTAGAAACTCTGGCAGTCTTGTCCCTTGTTTGTGCGTGCTCCCTTTGGGAAAGTAGACTTTGCGGAAAGTTTTATCCAGCATGTATGGATGAACCTCTCGATCGGTAAGTCGTCGATCAATGTCCTTATGTAAGTCTAGCAGATAACTTATGAGAACTTTAGTGTAACGGACAAAAGGGATTTGTTTGAAAGCTTTCCGCATGTGAAATAGTATATCTTCCCAGATAAGAGCTGCAAAGTCAATCTTTTCCTGGTTCATGAACCCCAGAAGACTTGAAGATGACTAGTCTG